>JAQGCH010000526.1:0-22332 GCA_034699485.1 Nanhermannia elegantula | reverse complement strand
GTTTTCTATTCCCCTTACAGTTCATATACGACACAGCGCCAGATGCGGAGGCCGTTAATACTATTATGCACTGTACAACTTCTGTGTAATAGCGTGTTGTGTTATAGGACCTGCACTTCCATTTATTTAACAAGTTTTTCTGGCACTGGTTTTTGGCTTTTCTTGAAGTTTAAATGTTGTGCAGGGCTTCTGTCCTCTCTTCTGTTAGTCAAAGGTTTTTTGCTTTTTCTTTTCCCTATTTTTCTTACTTATGTGTTGAATACTAACTGAGAAGTAGTTTTTTAGTTAAATGTATTAAAACTTCAACAGAAAATAGAGGGAATAACTAATGGTGTAAGACATCAAAAATGCTACTTATTTCGGGTTTTTTTGCTTTGTTTTAAAGTTTTTTTTCAAATTTTGCTTAAATTTGTAAAAATTATTTTCACGATATTAATAAAAAAATTTGTAAATAATTTACTTTTTTAAATGCAAAAAATGGTTTTTCTTTATTTCAAGTTTTTATTTGGCTGTAAAATAATGAACTTTTTTCTCTCTACGGCTAATAATTAAAAGTTAATTACGTTTTGCTCTCTCTTGAAGTTTATTCTCTGATTAATGATCTTTTGATCACAAATTTTGACGCTTTATTCAGTGAGTAGTTATTTCAGTGTTTAAAAAAAGTTTCTTCATTTGGATCATAGAATAAAAGTTTAATGATTATTGTGATCATAATCATGATAACTATGAGCTGCACTTTTTGCTGTCATAATTCATTATTTCAACAAAAAAAGCCATCGATTATTTCCTATTAAACATCAATAAAAAAACTTATTTTAAAGACATGAAAATACTTGACATTAATTAAAACAATAGATATTGAAAAACGAGGGAATAAATTATGCCTAAAAAGCACATTAGTTGTAAAATAACTTCTTTATTAATAGCTCTGAGAATTATAAAACAGAGCATCGATTTTTTGAGTGCACAAACGTTTTTTATATATGTATATAATTTATAATTTTTTAAAATAGTATTAAATGAATTGTAAAACTAGAACAATATCTTAATTCAAGACAAGCCCTGAATAATCTCAATGTGTGCCTACACGAGTCTTAAACCTATTTAAATACACGTAAAATACATATAAAAAATTCCTTTTTCTGATCCAACATAAAAATGTTAATCACAAACACGAAAACTATAACATAAACATATAGTAAAAGTAATTTCAATTGAATTTTGCATAAAAGAAAAGAATTGTATATTTTGTGGGCAATACTTATTAAGAATACTATACTATACTATAGAGAGCTATTGAGAAATGCATAGAATGAAAAAATATATACAATTTTTGAACCAAAGAGAAGATCAAAGCATAGAAAAAAACACCAAAACAGTTACGCATCACTTGAAGTCTCTTTTATCTTCAGCTGTGATTCGCCACTAAATGTAAATATTCTTATAAGAAATAAATTATAGACTTTATCCTTCTGTGTGTGTTATGTTTGATGTCTTAAAAGCGAGCGATTGGTTTACTTCACAGACGACCGAAAAAAATGTTTCTCTCAATCAAACCGAAAAGCATTTCATATATTTCTGGCAAACAATTCATTAAACTTTTAGTGCAAACCTATGCCTATCATTAAGTTAATAGTTTAGTGAAAGAGTTTTTTTGCTCTTAAGAGAAAAATTAAAATTTTCTCATTTAACAGACGTAACGAAATATTTTTTATATGCCATAAATTTTTAGGTGAAATGGGATTCAATGACCTATTCGGGAGGGCTTTAAGCCTCCAGTACTACTAAATACTAAAGTTAAGGTTTTTTGATGAGTTGGTTCAGTGCCATAAATACAGAAAAAGCCATAAACGCGCAAAACTGTTACACTAAAAACAGCCAAAACTGCCCGCAGTCAACAATATTGCATTGACGTTAAGGTCTATGTGTGTGTATAATAATCACCAATAAAATTGATGTATACAAAGAAAAACTTTTTCTTTAAGATATATGTATAAACACAAATAAATACTAAAACGAATTCGTAGCAAATATTATTTCGGTTTAAAAAATATTATTTCTAAAAACATTGAAATTTATTTTCATTTTATTATGAGTGTTAAAAATTTATTTTAATTTAATTGCAATTTTACGCTTAATTTTTAGGGATTGAAAGCAATTCTATGATTTATATTGGAAAATAAAATTTCTTTATTCGTGTATTAAAGGTCTGTAATTCAAACCCGAACCCGCGGGTTTTAATACCCAGGTACGGATTGTAGCTTTGCTGATGCGGGTAATAGGCTTTATATATATTACCCGCAATGCTTTAGGATGGTAATAGGTGCGGGTTATATGTTTAGCGGGTGCGGTTGTCAAAAATTTTAAAGTTTCACACCTATAGTGTGTACCTCGGGCTACGATTTCTTGTTCGCTTATTATACTTATGTAGAGAAAACTTTTCTTGTGGCTGATAATGATAACAAAATACAGTACTGTAAACATACTGTTTTGTATGGCAGGTGTAAAGAGAGGACTTGCGATGATTAACGGTTAAGCCTCTGACAAACATTGACACCGATTCTTCTTGTTCTTATGGGGGTGTATATGGACTTCGCCGATAGGTTTGTTAATAGAAAGCTATAAAACACGGCAAAAGTCAGTGACAGAGTTATGATAAACCAGAGCATTACGAAAAATTAATGAGTTAAATAAGACTTCACTCCATATAAACAAAATTTATTATCCAAGAAAAAGCAGATTTTAATTATCACTCTTATAATCTATTCTTTTGCTTCTTAAAGCAGTCGATAATAATTTGAGGAATTTTTTTAAATTCAGCAAATATTTTGAAACTAGTTTTCAATTAGTTTTAAAATACTTTCTCTAATGTAATAATTATCTGTCATTTAAGAGAAAATCGGATGAAACAAAAAGAAATTTATTTGAAACCCTATTGAATATTAAAAATACAGACAATTATTAAACAAATGCATTAATTTTGTGAACAAAAAAATTATTGGGCAGTAAATTATCATTATATTTATGAAAAAAACATTATTTTAAAAAAATATGTTATTCATGCTTAATATGGCATAAAATTGAATAAATCGCATACAAAATAGTACATCTTTACGCATAATCAATAAGTTTGAAAAACGATCTGTGTTCGGCTCTCCCTTTAAAAGACCACTGAAAATATGGAACACGACTACTACATAAAAAATAAGTTAAAATTAAATAAAAATTCTCCGCAATCATAAGTAAATATGCAAAAAAACGCTGAATGCCAGACACCCTCCAAAACATAACCAAATAACTTATAGCGTTTGACAGCGGAAGTGAAATCACAGAAATGTTTTTCTTAAATTCCATGTCAGCTCCCACTCAGTCCTCATCTCTTGGTCTTTAACTTTCCTCTCAATCTCTATCTCTATCCTATTTCTATACATAAAGATCTTTATATATTTAAGTTCCATATCAGACATCATAAATATTTTCGTTTGATTCTAAAGTATATCTCACACAGCACTCAATGCATTGCATTCAATATATAATGAAAGTAGTCTTCAAAGAAAAATGTCTGGACTCTCAAAGTAGTAGAAGAATATAGTTTGAGAGGAAATAAGGAATATATATATGTTTTTCTATTAGATAAGCATCGAATTGAATGTAAATTTATTATAAAACATATTAAATCCTTAAATATGTTTAAGCTCTGATTAAGTCAGTTAACAATATAATAAATATGTTATTTGTAGTCATGCTTTTTGTGACAAATTATAGTTTTTTTACTTTAACTACTGTATGAATTAATGCTAAAAAGTTTTTTAACATTATTATTATTTCTTGGTATTAATCAAATTCAAGCGTAATTTCTAGTTTGCGAGTAATTTCTTAACTTGAATATAATTTCTTCATAAGATATTAAGTTTTTTTAGTCCTGAATGAAATGTATGTTTAATCTCTTCAATACAGATATGATTTATTATTATAAATTGCAGTGTCTTTTAGGCTGAATAAAAGTTTTCTTTAAAATAAACTGAATAGACATATGACTACATAAACAAGAATGAGATAAATTAGTTTAATATTAGAGTAAATAAAATTATGGAAAAATATTAAGAAAAGATATTTAAAAACATAATTAATAATTATAATCCCTATTAGACGTTACGAAACAAGTTCTTCAGAAACACATGACTCGTGAGACTTGTTTTTATGGCTTTTTATTACAATTGACTTTTAACAGAAGTTCAACAAAAATTAATTTTATTTTTTAGCTTCAATTTAATGTCTCAGTTAATTGAGTTATAAGTTTTATAAACTTTTATATTATATAAAGTAATTGAAAAGAAAAATAAAAAGATATAAAGATATAAAGAGAGATATCATTCACGATGTTATTCAATGTAACCGTTATTATAAAAGAAAGAAAAAGAGTTATTTTTTTGAAACATTGAACACAATATAATTGAAAACATCTTTTGCTTTAACTGTCTTAAAAAGAAAAATAAAACTTTATTTAACTCGAAAACCACTGACATTAGGAATCACGACATCTGAGTTCAAGTCCATGTCTTCTTCAGGGAACAAAAATAAGAGAAAATATTTTCCGGGATTTTTGATGCCATTGCGATAATTATGCGACACAAGCACATCATCATCACCGGCAAAAATCTATTATAAATAGCCAGCATTTTAGTCGGGCATCAAAACGGTTTTTATGATGCGCTAAATTCTTAGCAAATAATAACAAACTTGACCTCAAATTATATATTTAAAAGACATTACACACTATTGAATAGATATTATGCAAAAGCATAACACAGAAAGAATATATATTTCTATTTCATCGCCTTTCAGAAGTGAATCCGTGTCTTAACATATTTAAAATACAAATTTTTAATAATCAAAAATTTATTATTAGTTATAATTTTTTAGTCGTGTTATTCATATAAATAGTAATAAAATCGATTAGAAATAAAAAATTTAAATCTCTTTTTCATTTAATAGTATAATCCATTTTTATAGTGCATAATATTTATAATTATTAATTATAAGTAATATCGTGAAAGAGCTTAACGTTTTATAGCTTTGTCATGAAATAAAAATAACAGTTAAGCCAGTCGTGTATCGGTAGCAGTGAACAGTTGTACCTGAAGACAGTTTTCCGGGGGATCGAAAGGTAGGTGAGTCTCAAAAATTAAACGATTAACCAAAATGAGGGCCAGAATAGCGACGAGTCATTAGCACAAGTCTAAGAAGTAGGAAAATAAGAGAAGTTGTATTCAAGTTAGAGAAGCGCATAAAAGCCATTAAATTTGATGCGTTGATGATAACTGGATGGACAGCTTTTTTTTGTCTCGGATGCGCTTCTGTTATGACCATTACTTCATAGAGTTTATCATAAAGAAGAAAAGAAGCACTTCTTTTATTCAGCCTCTCTATTAACTAAAAACATAATGTTTTTATCTCTATTATAGCTCCAAAAGTGAGATAAACTCTTATATATTTAGATATATATAAAAATATTATATTTATTCCCATCTCTGGACACACTATTTCTGAATGCAAAGCAAAGCGTTCATTATTATCATCACTTTTAACGCTCTATTCAATTGATGTTTTTGGGCGAAACTGAAAACCCCTCCCAAACCGCCAATTCTTTCCACTTTTAGTTACTAATATTTTGTTGTTGTTTTCGGAGCTGACAAACCATTACATAGAAAACCCCTTTCAAGCTATAGACTGATAGATATGACATTATCAATGGTCGGCCAGAAATTGCGAACATTAATACAATAGAAGTTTATATGTAGTGCTCTTTTTGGACACAGATATATATAAAGGGTATTGTTTGTATGGGTTTTTGGTCTCCATTGAGATCTCGCTGTTGAAGAGTTTAGTTCTTCACGATTCAGCCAACTGTGACTTTATTGATATGATAACATTACCGGATAGAGTACAGTAAAAGCTATTTATTATAAACCGCATTAAATATATTTTTATTCAATTTATGACAATAGTTTAGGTTTTATGACAATAGTTTAGGTTTTATAACAATAGTTTAGCTTTTATAACAATATACTAAATGTTTTGTATTTTTTGTATTTTGATTTCACTTTTGTGTTCAAACTTGTGTTCAAATTAATTGTTTTGTTTGAATATTAAATATTTCTTAACATTTATTTATATAACTCTTTCTCAAAATTTTAATTTAAGAAATTAATTGCTTTACTGTTAATAAATTGCTTTGAATAATAAATTACTGTATGTATAAAAAATTTCTTTAAATTTAAAAAAATCTAATTAAGAGTTTGAGTGAATATCTTATAGTTAGCGCTAATTGACTGATCATTAAAAAATCGATTAATAGGATAGAAGAAAATGTATTAAAATAATGATGACTTGTAATTATTCTGAAAGACTATTAAAATATGAGAATTAAAGATTAATTCCAACTACTATTTCATCTATAAATATGAGAATAGTTTAATATAAATCGGTTCTCTTGTACAGTATATAATATTAATAAATACTATATATATATATATAATGCAGGTATATATAAAAAAGATTGAATTAGTACAGGCACGCACATTGCTCTCACACTCGATATGATTGAAGCTAATTCATAACGCATAGTGAAATTACAAGTGAAGCTAAATTATTAAATGGGCGTTCAATTATCAGCATTAGATTAGTAATAGTATAGGTATTATTCGCTATATAGATAGATAGCTAAAAAGATAAGCGAATTACATTACATCGCATTTCTACTATTCAATCGTATGCTTAAGTCTAACCCTCCATATTGCTAATGGCGAGCATGAAATCATTTTAATTGTTATTATTTATTTATTCAAATTTGTTGTTTTCAAGTGTGCGCTGTGTTTCGGTGGTAATAATTTTTGGATTTCATTTTTGTCGGTAAATTAAAGTTTTTATATTAAAGTTAATTCGCTTTTTAACTAGTATTCAAATTTTAGTTTTGTTTTGCTTTTCGTTTTTTGAATTGATTTTTATTTTGCTTTTGCTTTTCAGGAAATGTTTTTTTTTGATTAACTTGTATTTTAATGAAAGGATTTTTATAACAAATCCACAAATAATATTAAAAATCCTTAAAAAATGTTTTCAATTCATAGTTATCTCAAATTTTAAGCCAAAAAAAAAATAAAATCAAAATACATCCTGACTCAAAAAACTACATAATAGATAACGAAAACTTATGATTCACCTAAAAAAGAGACTTGCAGTCAAACAGTCATTATTTTCTAATTTATTTCTCACTCTTTTTACCCTAACCTAACATTTCTCTCATTCTTATACATCTTTTAAGGCATCGCCAAAACCAAAAATAATTGCAATTCAATAATAGTAAGCGAATATACGGCACACATATGTATAAAGTTATATAAAACTAATAGTAAATTACGCTCTTTTCTTATAGCCATCGCATGTGAACAGTTTCCCATCAGAACAGATAATTAGCCGAAAAACAGGAACAATCAATGCTCGCACAGAGAATCACATAATAATGTTTTCACACAATTTATTGGTAATAGTAATAGGAATTCAAATAAGCGATAATCAAATTTTTCTCCACTGTATTATATTTTCCCCCTAAAGCCCAATAACTATTCATATGCTGAATAACATTGAGCTTTGAATCTAATTTACTTTCGTAGTTGTCTTCCAAGACTGTTTGCTCGCGTTTATAATAATGTAATTTCTTATTACATGAACTTATCATAAGAGATGTATAGATAGGTACGTAAAGAGGGAATTGTGTGTTAATATATTGTGTGTTAATATATTATGCGCTCAAATATTAGTCGCGAGAGTCTGAAAGATTAAGGAATTTTAGAGAATATTAAAGAGCACGAAATGCGTGTCTTATGTCTTATTATATTATATAATCTTTTTTCTACTGTATTGTGCGTTCAATAATTGCAAATAAAGTCAGTAATAAGTAATATAAGCAAAATTCTATAATTATTTATCTGATTTATATTACCTATAAATCGCTTTTATTTTTTTTAAGTTTTAAGTTTTCTTTTAAGCTTCAATTTTAACTTCAATTTTGTTTTTAGGGTTAAACTGATAGTAAACTCAATTAGAAATTATTTTTTAACTTTATGTTTATTTTTAAAAAGTTGAAGTCAAGTTAAACTACTTTTTGTGATAAAAATAGATTAATATTTTTTATAAATCAATAAATTTTAGAACAAAAATTACGATTTTATTAAATCATTTCAAATTTATTGCTTTCTTTCACTTAAAGTGTAAAACCTGTTAATATTTATTTTTTATAGTAATTTATTAATTGATTTCTTACTCACATAACAAAAAATTTTTGGCAATTTTTCGCTTTTAAGATAGATTTATATACAAATCAATTTTCATGACTTTTATATCTTTCCGTTTAAACTAAAAAAATAAAAATTTTATTTTTTATTCAAAAAAATAACACAAAACTAGTTTTACATTAAAGTAATTTTTCACTAATTTTATTCCAAAAATTATCCATAAATTTATTAATTATTATGAAACCCAAAAAGAGTAAGAGTTTATTAGAAAAATAAATTCAAAATTCAACTTAAGGTGAAATAAAAATCACATATCGGCTGAACTTTTTTGATAATAATAAATAATTCCTTAGAATCGAATTTAAAACTCAAACAAAGTCTAAGTTATAGCTGAACAGAGAGATATTGGAGAAGAAGAATACCGGAAAAGATTGGGCTAAAGTAGCAAAACCTGGTATTTATTATACGATATCGAGTTATGTAACTTATACTCAAATACTATTCCCATATATTCTCAACAAAAAAAACTTCATTTCAATGCAAGAAAACTGACTTTAAATAAAGTTATAGTGAAATAAAAGCTCAAAAACTAATAAAAGGAATACAGAAATAAACTTTTGATATCAAAAAATTTGTAATCTATTGTATGCATAAAAATAGTAACTCAATAAGCATTTTGAATGGAGTCAAATATTTTTATGCATAAGTAATCTGAAATTTTTTTTGCCCCTCACTTACTATTTGTTCATTTTCTTTCAATCGCACACTTATTTCCTGCCTTTGATTACAGTAGTACAGTAGTGTCCCGTTATAGTGAACCCCTTTATAGTGAATCCTCGATATAGTGAATGAAAATTTTGATCAATTTTGGTTAACATTGGATTCAACTAATGTTAAAAATACCTCTTTGTAGTGAAACCCCCTTATAGTGAATTAAAATTAGAGGTCCCAAGCGATTCACTATAATGGGGTACTACTGTATATATTTTTTGCTCCACTATTCTCTATATTAAGTAATTCTTAGCATTTTTTTTGCATTGGAATCAAGTGATGGAATCTTTTTCTGCACTGACTTTTGTCGCAAATAAATTGAAAACCGGGTGTTTTGTGAAACAGATTTGTCACTTGTTTTTTCTGTTACACAGTTTGATATTGTTTTACAGTAAACTCTAAAATAAAAATCTGCTTTTTTCTGATATGATCTCTTTGTGAGCAAAAATTCCCTTTAATTTAATTACAATCAACTTTTGTTTTTAACTTTAACTCAATTTAATTTTTTTTCTCTCTTCCTTCCGAAGCCTTGTGTGGGATTCCAGTACTGTCTGGACTGGCTTTGAAATTACAGGGAATATGTTTGAAACACTTTTGCTGATTAACAAAGATATATAAAAGACAATAAAAACAATTGTAATCAAAATGAATTTTGAGCCCAATGTTATTTAATTTAATTATAAATAACTTAATTATAATGTTATGTCTAATAAATGCTATAAAATAGGAAAGACTTTATCCCTTCGGTTAACTCATTAGAGAAATTATGAAAATTTAATTTTGACTTAAATTTATGGAAAACTTAAGTTAAATTAAAAATTACTTAAAGTTTAAGACATAATGACATATTCTTTAAAGTAAAGCAAATAAAGCATAACTTGTTTTTTAGCAGAAATCAATTGATTATTAATAATTGTGAACACAGTTTAAGAGAAAAATTTTCAAAAACTACTGATCAAGCAATAAGTGAGTCAAAAAAATTTTTGTCCAATTAGTAACTTATATAATACACTTCAACATTGATGATGACCTAAAAATTTGAGTACAAGTCTTATATATTAAAAAAAGAAAAAATAATTTATGAGATTAGAGAAGAAGTCACAGAAAAGCATTAATTAAATAGAGTAATGATTTGGAAATATTTTTCTCTTATAGCACACAAACCAAAAAAGAGCAGAAATAGAGAGAGAAAAAAATTTATAGTCAAACGAAAAATTCTCAGCCTTTCGAAAGCCACACAAATTGTCTTACAGTAAGACTTAATTGGCGCGAATTCCTTAAACACAAAATCTATCCCATTCTCTATACTACTAATGGGAAAACACACATAACATATAAAATCATGAAATTGAGAGATAGAGTCAGTCGAGAGTCAGTGTAAGTAAAAAAGAGTCAAGAAAAATGTTTTTTCTTCTCTGTCCTCTTCTTCCACTGCTTTCTGATGGCTTACAGGCAAATACAAGTCATGCTTTAATTGGTATGAAGAAGTGGTTGATGCGGTTTTTTATGGGTAATGGCAAAGAACTGGCAATTGTCTTAAGAGTTAGTGTCTATGTTTATGTAATGAACAGCAAATGAATTGAGTGCGCCAATAAGGGCGTAAGTCATACGGGTTTCACGTATGTTTTGCGCCCTTTTTCTAACAGATAATCGAAATGATCTTTTATGCTTACAAATAAAAACTAGTGCACTCTTAAATTGTAAAGTATTTCTTGTGTATTAAAACCTTTACTGAATTAAGTGCTTTAGTAATAGATAGTTGTGAACGGAGTAAAAAATTTTATTTGGTTTTGTCTTAAATGTCTGCAAAATTGTTAAATAATTTATTGAAATAGAGTTTTGTTTATTGTTTAAGTATTGTATTTCTGGTTCAGATTATGTGGTTTTTAAAGTAGTGTTGCTTTTAATGAATTGGTTTAGTATTCGGTTAATGAGATTCAGAAAATTGAGAGAAAATAACTTTTTTCCTTTGATTGACTTTCAACTAAATATCTTTTAATCACAGTTTTTATGTTAGAAATTAACCCAAATTTTTACTTATAATTAAAAGCTATGATTGATTTGATTTATTTTCTTTCTATAACTGATATTATTAAGTAAATTAAAGCAAACTTTATAATTGAGTTTTATTTGCACAATAAGTTTGTCTTAAATTTTTTATCTATAAATTTAAGGCAAAATAGCGCGAAAGACAGTGTGTTTCTTAATATAATTGAAAAAATATAATTATTTTCTCGGCTCACAAGTGTCTGCACTTAAAAACAATAAATTTCTTGTTTCCCTATTAAAAGTTGGCAGTAATTCAGTCAGTAATTGAATTAGAAATTAATGCCTCTTTAGTTAATGGATTTTTGGTGGTTAAGCACTAGTAATAGGAGCGATACATGTGTAACATATAAATTGATATATTATAATAAACTTTGCATAAAAATAATAATAAATATCAATTTAAATATAACTAAATGTTTCTCAATTCTTACACAAATTTATTTAAATTATAAGTTTAAGTGATATTTGTTTTAATAAAATAGAGAAATTATACTTAAATAGCTTTGAAAGTAATAATGTATACAAAATGTATACAAAATACTTAAGCTATAAATACATAGAATTTTTGAGAATAAATACTAAATAAGAATAATATATGAGAAAAGAGTGACCAAAAAGACAGAGAGAAAAAGGAAACACAGAACAAGTGCCAAAACAAAGTGCAGCGCAAAATACACAATAAAAAGCCCAGAAATAAGTCACACATAAGAATTGTCAGTTAAAATACACATTTGTTTTTCTTATAGTTAAAACAAATTCCACAATTTTTCTCATCTATCAATCCATTTCTCAGTTTTTCAGTTATTCTATGAAACAAAAAGAAAAATTGAAGCTCAGGTTCATTGAATTTAATACAAAAAAGGCAGCTATGCACATTTTGTTAAAAATCAGCTAAATACATTCTGGAATGACTCCAATAGAAATTATTCGACCACAATATGTAGCAGCCATTAAAGGCATTCTTTAATCATTAAATAGTAGTCGAAGAAGTGGAAGAAGTCGTGAACCTTTTGGAAAAATAGCAAAAATAAGTTTTAAAAGTTTAATAGTTCTATAACTTTGAAGAGTAGAACGTTTTTTGAGCGAAGAGGAATAGTTATATTGGAGAAAAGTTTTGCTCATAAAGAGAGAGAGAGAAGACTGAGAGAAAATGTTTTGCATAATTCGTGACGCATCCCATCCTTGAACGCCTCTAAATATCTGGTTTTTCTTATAATGCAAAAAAGATATATATTTAAAAGATGTTTATAAGTATTATTGAGAATTAGATATCGGGAGAACTTTTCTGTACTGATAGCCATTGGCTATAAATACAAATTTTCTAAGCAATACAGTAGTAGTGACTCTGTGTGTGTGTTTGGGTATTTAGCTTTTATTTTACTATCCAGTAGTAGTTTTTTGTTCATGTCGTCGGTATCAGTAATTTTAGGTTTTTTGCCTTAAGGCATATATTTCAGGGATAGCTTTACTATCGCTATAACTTATATCTATATATATTCGAAAGTAATGATTCAAGACATCGATAAAGAGCTCGAAGAAATTTTTGTTAAACTTTAATTTTTATGCCTCTTCTCTTCAAATAAGGATAATTAGTTCTCCTGATTGAGCCCTACAATACGGTCGCCTCATTTGCCAAGCATTTGAAATGGACAAAAACTAATTTAACTAATCGCTCATTTCTTTACTTAATTTATATTCAAAACAATAGATTTATTGAATATAACTATTTTGTAAACAATAGGGCTATTAATACAGTAATTAAGCTAATTATACAAGAGGTTAATGAACATAACCCGGAATTTAATTGTGTTTTTAAGTGTTTATTAATTATGTCATAACTTATTTATGTAAAGTATTTTGTATTATAGGAAATGAATTTTTAATTTCAGACAATATTAGAGTTTTTATTTTTTTAACAGAGGCTCAAAAAACTGGAGAATAGATTTTAATTCTACAAAAATTATAAGATTCCGGGATATTCAGAGATGTCCGGCAACCATACAATTGAAATTAAAAGATCCGCATTATTATACACATTGAATACAAATTGCATCCGAAAAATCTTGAACTTATATACATTTTTTTTATAAATAACTTATTTCTTGTGAAATGATTAAAAAATATCAATAAATAATGATTTAATTTTCAGCTTTGGGTTAAGAACTGAATTGAATTTTAGAGTTTTTTTTATCAAATTATTCAGGATTTATGAAAATTTATATGCTTTTAATGACTGAATCAGATATATTTTGTAGCCTTTTATTAAAAGAGAGGGAATTTTGTTTCACACATAAATTTATTTATGCATTGCATATAATCTTTGGGAAAAAATCGAGAAAATTAATAGAAAATACGCATTAAATCCTTGAGGTCTGTTGTGTTTGATGACTATGGCATTAGAAAAGAACCCATAAAAGTCTTCACCAATAGTAAGGCAGAAATGTCTGATATATAAAGAGTTCATCTAAAAGATGAGCTTTTCTTCAGATTCTAATCACGATTTCAGACACTCTTTTTCTGCTCAAAGCGATTGTTATCCAATTTCAACCATAAAATGTATTTTTATCTTAAAGTATATGAAAATATATTAGACTTTTAAGGTTTAAAAATAGATTAAGATAGAAAGTGGGGTAAAAAAGTACAAATAAATATTTCCAAAATTTAAAGTATGGAAGGGTTTGATATACAGTAGTTTTAAACAAACCCTAAGATTTAGGAATAAGTCACAGCTCTTCATAGAAAAAATTATTTTATTAATAATTTATTGCATAACATAAGAGACAGAGACTCTGATCAGAGATAACCCTTCATTATAACCGGATTTACAATAAATGGCTTAAACTGTGCCAAAATTTAATATTAATATAATTCAATGATTTTTTAATAATTAAGGAATAACTCCTAAATTATTGTATTTTTTATATAAATTTTTTTTATTCAAATACTGATAAAATTAATATAAAATTTTATTTTATTACTATTGTATTTTTGGTCCCAAAATTGTATAAAAGAATAAAAATTGCATACAATCATGTATTGCATATTATTTGCTTTATAGGAATTTAATCGCTATTTTTAGAAAATATATGCAAAACTTTTAAATAACTATTAAATCTAAAAAAGTCTAATATTATAACATTATTTTTTGAGCTCAAATTACGTTATAATAAATGTAATTAAATTACAACTATTTATGAAACTAAAGAAAGCTAAATTAATTTTTTAAAAACCAAAAACACCTAATTCGGTGAAAGCTTGTCAGGTAATTCAACCCATGGAGTTTATTGCATTTTATTACATTAATTAATTGCCTAAAAAATATCGAAACTTAAGTTCCCTTTAATTTCAAGCTTTATTAATAAGCAATTTTTCTAATCTAATACAGTCTACTAATGAAAGAGATACACAAAACTATTTTTAGTGCATCTCTTGCACAATCTTAACCACAATTAAAGCCATTATGCAAAACACAATGCATTATCTTTATTACGATAACCATAAAAAAGAGTTTTTAGGCTAAAAATGGGTAACGATATAAAAGAGAGGAAAAAAAGGCAGCAACAAAAATATCGCACACAAAAGTATAAGCAGAAGTACGGTATGTATGCATTACAAGCACTACTAGTATTACTAGTATCTAATATTACCACAACAGCCATCATCATCACAGAAGACCATCATCAATAGGTTAGACTACTTGTTGATTCTGTAGCTCAACATTTTTCTAGGCTCTCATTTTTCTCCTGTGGCTCTCAAACGCCTCATAGCCTTAAAAGTTATGCTACTCTTTTAGGCGGCATTTTTCTTAATGTTCGCTAAATTTAGTCGAGAGAAGCAGTCGCTCGACTATAGCTATCAATTTCTATCCCCACATACTCTCTTATATTATTCCTTTTCTCTTTAACTTTTCTTAATATAGCGGCGCGTGTGGAATATCAATGCCTGTTATGAGCGCTCAAACTCTTAAGAAATGAGCAAAAATAATAAAAGAAAAAGTTTTTGAAGATGAAAAAGAGAAATAAAATTATTTATAAGCGAAGTATATCTGATAGCAATCTCTATCTCTCTCTCTCTCTCTCTCTCTTTCTCTCTCTAAATGAGAAGTGAGGCTAAAACTTATGACACTTAAGCCATAATTAAGTATAATTATTATTATTTTTATTTATTTTTGTAGTTATAATCATCAGAAATCAGATATTTTTTTAATGGTCTCAATATTTCACTGCATTTTTTGGTGAAAAGTTAACAGACTTTTGAAACTTTTATAAAACATTTTAAGCGATTTTTTACACTGTCATCAAAATAAACAAAAATTAAAATAAATTTTATTTCTCAAGCATAACATACTTAAAAACCAAAATTTGACAAAATAAACATAATTTAGACAAGAATTACATTATTTAATAAAAATTAAAATTTTTTTTCAAACAATAATTTATGATAAATGAATAAATTTTAATTATTGTTTTAATTGCTTATCAAAATACATGTCTAACTACTGATCAATCATTTGCGTAATAACTCGATAGTAGTTTATTATTCCCCTAAAAGCAGAAACTTCAGTGAGCGTTAGCTCTCACTTGTCTCTCAAAACTGTGGTCTTGAAAGGCATACACAGTATATAAGAAGTAGTCATTAATGATGATTATTGTCTGAAGCCTCTCATGTTTGCACCTGTCGGGCCTCAAGCGATTGCTAATAATTAAAGAGAGAGAGCCAGGAGAAGGTCTCTTAGGCTCAAAACCTTGATCATGCAGTAGGAGAGCACTGGAAAGTGGACCACAATTTCATATCAAAAGATATGCTACACTTCAATATATAACTTCAAATTTAGCTTACATTATATGTATCAGGTATAAGTAGAAGGCCGTAAGTCATATATTTTATAGGCTAATAGTTAAGCCCTTTTTCTATATGACTTAATTTGGTTGTTGAGATCAAAACGCAGAGATCTCTCTCTTAAAGGATGTCATAAAAAGAATAGACTGTTATTACTTTACATGAAAAATGCGATTATTTTAATCGACATAAAAATGTTGTATTATTTAATCGTTTTACTTGACCCTCGATTTTCACTCTCACTGTTATTTGTATTGAAAACTTAATGATCTCTTTTATATACAATTTTCAATTTGATTTATTTCACTCTTTTGATCAGAAATTTTAAAAAAATACTAAAAATTATTTTCATAGGTATGCAAAATGTAATCAAAAGAGTGTAATAATCTTCTCAATCATATAAAAAAACTTAATAAGGATTTTCTTTGACTTTTACATAATAATAATGCGATAGAAAATGCATAAAAAATTACTTATTGAACAAAATTAATATTTGAATTATACTGAAAATCAAAAGGACTGATAATCGTTAGCTCAAGGGCTGTAAGAAATATA
Organism: Nanhermannia elegantula; assembly: GCA_034699485.1. NCBI lineage: Eukaryota > Metazoa > Arthropoda > Arachnida > Sarcoptiformes > Nanhermanniidae > Nanhermannia > Nanhermannia elegantula. Next base: position 5,827 of record JAQGCH010000526.1, on the reverse strand, counting down.
TCTATTTTTCAAAAATGAGACTTTTTAAGTGCTTTAATGATTATTTCAGTTGATTTACTTTTTTGCCCTTTCAATGATCTAAAAATGCATTTAATTTTTTTAATCACTTCACTACTTAAGGTATAAATTTTCAGCTGAAAAATATTCTATCGACAGATCTTTTATTTAACTCAAAATTCAGACATAAATGATATCTCTCTCAGAAAAAAATACTAATAGAATATAATTAATCAGTGAATAAACTGATAAAACTCTTCGCAGTAAAGATTTATTTTTTATTAACGACTTCGCTTCAAAACTAATTCGTTGAGTTTTTAAAGAGTACCGAAAATTCTGTGTTTCGTTAAATTAATTGAAATCTGATAGTAGTACAGAATATTTTCTGTACTCAGATTTTTTAAATGTTAATCTTTTTCTTCAATTAATGAAAATGTATTGCATTTAAAATTTTGTTTTGTTTTTTTTGCGTTTGCTAAATAAGTAATTTATTTTAAACTTTCTTTTAATTTATTTTTCTATCAATTTAGAAGTTATTTATTAGTGATTTGCAGTGAAATTCAATTTTTAAACTTGTATATTATATATTTGCTATTCATAATACCCGTATTATATATTTTAAAATCTGGGTATAAAATAAAATCTTATAAGACTTTAGTATAAAAAATTAAATTGGAGTTAAATAGGAGTTTGATTTCTTCCCTAAAGAAATACAAATATATAACTTATAAAAGATTAATATAATGTGTTATTATTGGTCACAGTTTTAATAAACTTCATAAAAATCTCTATTAGTTTTAGAAAATATGTTTACTTGAATTTAAAATAAAATAAGTGTACCGGTAATACTTATAATTCAATTTTTTGCAATTGCTTAATAAGGAATTATTACATATTTTTAATTTACCGATAAATTACCGATTCATCAATTTTTCGGTATTTGTTGTTGATTTTCAATTATTAAAATTGTAAATATTGTATATTTTTCAAAAAAATATCCAGTCTTTTATTCTATGAATAAAATAAGTTGGACAAGAATTTAGTAAAATAAATACTATAACTTGAGATAAAATTCAGGTAAGTATTCCAATAATAAGTCTAATTAAAGAACTTACAAAAGTTCAGTATAATATGTAATAAAGTGTTACAGTTTTTAATATTTTAAAAATTTGCTAATTTAAATCACTAGAGATTATCCATATAATACGCATATGATGAAGGAGGTAGGTGCCAGCAAAATGCAATTTATAAATAAACTACGATTTTATTAATATTTAAATACAAATAAAAGTCTATTATTAACTTTTAACAAAAATAAAAAATTGTTTTTTTAATTATATATCAAATGTGCTTAACAAGAGTTAGAGGAAAAGTGTGTAGTGTTTAAAATTTTATATTTTTAGCGTGCGAAATATGAGGACAACCCCCAGTGATTTAGCAAGTGCCTAGATGAAAATTACTTTTAAATATTAAAAACTGTAACATATTATTATAAACCATATTTAACTTTTATAAGTTACTTAAATTGCATTATTTTTGGTCAAATAGCATATCAGTCGTATATTTTATACCTAAAATCAAAAATAGACTATAAAATTAAACAAAATTAATTCATAAAAATCTTAATTTTTATGTAATTTTAATTAAAAATATGACAAAATTAAATGTATTTTTTTATTGGTTAATAATAGTTAACTATTATATAAAAGAAAGTTAAAAATTTTCATTAAATCGTTAAGAATTGCATTAAAATTTAATTTTTTAATGAATTTAATTTTTAGACGTTTTTAAATGAGAAATTTTAACAAAATTTTGGATAAATTATTGATGAAAACTGAGCCTTAAATAAAATATTAAACACGAAACTAATCAATAGTTTGACAATTATTAGAATAAGGAGAAAATTTGAATTTTAAAAATATATTCAACATGAATATTAGGTATAATTTTTACATAATTTAACGCTAAAAACTGAACCGACGAAATATAAAGCTTAATAAACATTGAAATGTCAGAAAAACTTATATAGCATTTAACTAATCATAAAATTCACAATAGGAGTCACATCTCATTAAACTAATTGTTTATAACTGTTATCCGAAAATCCTATTACACTTCAGACGAACTTTGGTTGCCATCAAATACAAGTACAGAAAATCAAAAATTCTAATCAATAAAAAAGTAATGAATTATTACTTATGAATCATTTAAGACAATTGATGTGAAAACTTTGATTTTGATTCAACACATCCTTTAATGATCTTCTACTATAGCAAAGAAAAAAGTCTTCATTTAATTCTATCATCAATTGAAAGATTTATATGGTTTTCAATGCTTTGATTATTAGCTTATTATCACATTTGCAATGACTTAATAAACTATTTGAATGCTTAATAATAAATATTTTTCGCCTATTGTTTCAAATGTAAAAAAAGAGATTTTTGAATATATGTCTCTGTCATCAGTTTAAGTTAGCATTCATTGAGACAATAGTTTGTTAGTAATGTTTAGGGAAATGGTTAAGCATTTCAATCAAATTAAACTTTACTGAACTTTGTTATGACAGTTCATTAGATTATTATTGTATTAAATTTTAATTTATCTGACAATTCAATGATTAGTTAAATTAAAACAGATCTAAAGCTCCAATTCTAGCACTAATAATATTTGTGTGCATTTAATTCAATGTCATTAATCATTATTGTAATGATAGACAGCTTTCAGCACAAAAAATAGTTTTTGTTTTAAACCCTAAGTCTTCAACACTGAACAAGATGTTAGACCTGAGACCCAAAAGAGTAATATAATTGAAAATAATAATCAATCAAAGAATAAAATTATCAAAAAATTTTTAAAAATTTATTCACTTTACTGAACAAAAATATTTTTCAGAAACTTTTTCGGAGATAAATAGATAATTAGTGACAAACATTTGCTTTCAGGAAAAGTAAGAAAAAAATAAAAAAAAGTTTTTTTCTGTATCATAATCAATATCATTATGCGTATAGATATTTCAGACTTAATCCACAGCCATTAGGGAAAAATTCTATTAACCTGTATTTTACTTGAAATTTTTGAAACTATCTTTTGCTAGTATTTAAACAATTTTGTCAACTAATTAGTTATTCTACAGAATAGCGAATGATTAAGTCTTCACTAATGGCTTACATTATATCCTTACATACATTTATGTTCAGCCTTGAGCTCTGAAAAATTTTACTCATCATACTTGCACTTACGCTCGAGCTAAAAAAATGTGCAAGTTACTGCAAAAAAATATTTGTAGCCAATGTTGTTTTGCGAAAATATTAAAAATTTAACTTTAAAAAAGTGTAGATATTTATAGAAAATTGAAAATTGAAAATTATTTTAAATAAAATGCAGTATAGGTATCAACAGTACAGTACTTTTCACGCTTGTGCTTACTCTCGGTAAAATCAGAACCCTCTTGCGCGCAATCGGGTACCGAATTTCATAATTTGAGAAAATCTTTATTACACAGATTGGTTTATAGCAAATATGCCATAATATGTCCGATTCGTTGTTTAAATTATTCAAAACTTAATTAATAAATAATTTTTGGGCAAAAATTAATACTTTGTGAAAAGTTTATTTGATATGAAGAATGTGTATAGCATTTGAACTGCTATAAGTTTAATTGGTAGCCAAAGAAAACCCAATTCCGCAAATTTTAATAATTCAACTTTAATAAAGTGCAGATTTTTATTGATTTTTACAGTTTATCCATTGATAAAGTTTCTTGTAAAATTATTTAAAATAAAATTCTGTATATACTACAGAATTCTGGATAATTTTATAATCCCGGAAAAGATGCGGAGAGATAAGGGTTTGAGAACTAATTTTACTATTTGTCTAAATATTAGTTCTCTTATCAGTTTGAATAAAATTAAATTTTCAGTCACTAACGGTTATTAATGTCTCGTCCCTTAAATTTGATCCCTGTTTGAGTGATATTTCGCACTTTTGCTTACTCGTTTTAAAATTAAAAGGGTCGGGTACCGAGCTTTCAACTTCATTAAATTTCATTATTTGAGAGACTTTTTATTCCACTAAATTAGTTTATTTTAAGCAAATGTGATAAATATGTGATAAGCAATAACTCTATTTTTCAAAACTCATTTTATATGAGTTTTTTATGTAAAAACTAATACTTTGTTAAAAAGAATATGAAATGATAGGGAAAATTTGCAATAAGACTTGAGGCTCGAGCGTGCTCTCTTACTCACCACTAAATGTCAAAAGCTCGAGCTTTAAACATCACTATATTCTTATACAGACAGATAGAATCCACGTATAGAAAAATACAGGCAGACTGAATGTAAGAGTAGTTTGTTATTCAACAAAAATAACATTGTTGTTAAATTTTATTCTTTAAGTCATTAATAAGTATCAGATTTTTTAAAAACGACTTCCTATTCAGCGCATCAAAAATAAAAATTCACTAAAATTCAAATTTTGTTTCGTTTTGAGAGTGAAAAAGAATAAAAATTTAATTAAAAAGATTTGATTTCTATAAGAAAATAGTGTTTTTTATTACCAAAAACATCGCTTCAATTAATCAATAGCTATCTTAATGTCAGTATATTTATAGACAAAAATTAGTCAAAACCTTAAAAACGCTTTTAAGAAAGAATTCATTTTAAGCTGACATAAAAAATAATAATAATACGAAAAACATTTTCAATCTTATGTTACTTAAAGATCATTAAGAATTCGTTCAACTTTTATAACCATTCGATACATATAAACAGTTTTCTTGATTTTAAGCATAGATAACATTTTAAAATATTCTTTTAACTTAAGAGATAAATGAATTATTTCTATATGAAGTATATTAACAAATAGTATCAATCGATCAAAATATGTAACAATCATTTTAGGGCATAATTTCATGATTTAGCAAATTGTTTAATGCATTCATACTTATGTGCCAACCCTTACATAACTAAAAAGGGCTATAATTTGATTAAAAAATTCTGCTTTAACTAACATATAATTAATGGAATCCATTATTTTTACACATATTTCTCTGTATTATAAATATTAAGTATGCATTCAATGGCTATTCATCTTATTTATTATATTCTGTTGATAATGAAAAAGTAAAAACAAAAGTTTTCTCTTTGCGAATGCAGTAATGAATAAGTTATATGTTTTTCTACTTTTGACTCCTGTTTCGAATTTTAAACCTAAATAATTCATTTATTATATCGATAATTATTGAGCGCTAAAAATAAGAATTCTTTACTTTAAACTTTTTTCTTCTAATTTAAGCGAAAAGTGCATTAAAAGTTGATTTACTTGAATATTAATTTTATAAAATTATTTGAAAATACAATTCAAATATTATTTAATAAAGATCTCAAATACAAAATAATTCCCTATTTTTAACCAAATTTTATATAAATTATAGTTAAATAAGTTTGTTGTTAAAGAGGTTAAACTGTAAGAAAAAAGGGATCGTCTAATGAATAGTCAAAACAAGTACAGTAAAAGTTAGTGAAACCTTTAAATGAACAAAAATCTTGATTCAATTGGGATTCAAAAGAGCCCTTAAATTAAAAAAAACTATTATTAAAACAATAAAAACACAATTTAATAAAAATTGAAATTATTCAAAACCTAAATAAGTAAAAATCCTTTAGTCTCTTGTGGTTCACTATAACGAAGTTTACCTGTAATACTAACGAGTAAAGCGAGTATCTAATGATGATGTGATGCTGTGCGTGAAATATCAAATAATGACCGCAAAACTCAGTGGTTTTAAGTAAATAAAAATATATTACAGGCTATAGTTAGATAACTATTC
>JAQGCH010000525.1:0-22340 GCA_034699485.1 Nanhermannia elegantula | reverse complement strand
TAGTACTTGGGAGGGAGACCACCTGGGAATACCCGGTGCCGTAGACATTTTGCTTTACGTTTATTACAAATTTTTGTTTTTTTTAAATAAATCTTATTTTTTTATATGATTTTAATGTCTATTTAATTGAAACTCTCATAAAATAATTGAATTGAATGCAAAGCGTTGTTAAAATATGACTTCAATGTAAAACTAAAAACTTATGAATCAATTTATTGTTTTATAAAATGTTTTCAAAATTGTAAATTATTTCAGTAATCTTTTAATGGGTTTATTGCTATCAATACTACTAAAAGCGTTTCATTCATTTAAATTGCAATTACAATGCATTATATTGTGAAGAAGTTTAAGAAAATAATTTATTTTAAAAACTTTGAGTACAGGTTCAGTAGAAAAGAGTCAATAAAATTCAGGAAAACTTTTATAACTCAACCAAATTCTACAGATCTTAATTATATTGTGTACTAAAATACAAGTTATCCTCTTAACTGTTAAACATTTTCTTATTTCGTTTTTAGATTATTTTTTACATATTTTGAATAAAAAAATTAATTGTATTATTGTTTTTAAATTTTAAAAAATATTAATTTAATTTTCTATATGAAAAAAACTGCAATCAATTTATATTAAATGAAAGACAACATAATCAGAGCCTAAACTGTATCTCAAACCACATGACTATCAAAAGTTGACATTTTTCTAAACAGTTTTTAAAAAGTGAGACAAAAATAATAACAAAAAATATCGTATTATTTGAATCAAAAAATTGAAACTATTTTTCGCGTCAAACAAATTAACAGAAAAAAAGACAAAAAGAAACCAAACATTCATTAAATGAGTGAAAAAGTGTTTAAATAAATAATAAACAAAAGAAAAGAGAATTGCAGTAAAAGTGTTAACAAAAAAACAGTACTTTTTGTGTGAATACATTTTGTGTTTTTGAAGAGAAGTGAATTCAATATTAATATAAAAATAAACGCAAAAATGTCTCAAAACTCTGCGACACGAGTGGGAGAGATCTTCACTGCGGCCGGAATTGCATTCACAAAATTGGGTGAACTGTCGATGGCTTTACACCAAACAGAAGAGAGTCCGCCGACGGGTCGTTGGGATCAGTCAGACATCGAAATGTTGCGAATGTCTGTCAAACGGTTCGGCGAAGACTTGAATAAGATTTCGGATAATATTAAGAATAAAACAATCGCTCAAATCAAGACCGGAATCAAGCGAAAGGCGATCGAAGACAACGCGAAGATTGGTTCGAACAATACTAGCAAAAAAGTGGTCACAAGTCCTGTGATGACAGCCGCCGTCAAAAACACTAAAATTATTAATAAACCTATTGTTAACAGTGTTGTCAATGAGTCTAAACATGACTCAAATGACTCTCTCTCTAATTCTCACGTAAAGGTCTTTGACGGCAATTAAACCCACTTTTAATCACTTAATAATCATTTTTATTTAAAACCCCTCTTTCTGTCCATTACATTGTCTTCGCTATAATTGTTGTAAAGTTTCCTTTAAGTAATTGTTCACTTATTTTCTTATTTCTGTCTCTAATTTAAATTTATGTCCAATTTATTTACTATTAGTTTTTGAAATTAAAAACTTTTCATTACATATGTATTTATGAGTTCATAACTAAATCATTAATAGTTTTCAATATTAAGTTAATTAAATAAAAGTTTGTATTTTATATTGTTTTTGAAGTTTTTTTATTTAATGTACTGATTATTGAATTCAAACTAATCTATAGCTTAAGTGTTTAGCTTTTAAGTCAAAAAGCATTAAATCTTTTGCTTTTGTCAAACTATTTATCAATAATTAAGATAACATTCATTGTGAATAATAATTGAATCGGACATTAAACTCAAAAAATAGTTTTAATCAAAAATTAGATAAAAATAAATACACATTGAGCTCAATAACAATGAAATAATACCGGTTTTAACAATTATTTACAATTAATGAGTGCTTAATGAGCGAAATGACAAGTTATTCATTTAAAAGTTGGTCTTTTAATGTATATTAAAATTTAATGACAAAATAGTATTTAGATTTGAATAATAGATTTGTTTGAAAAAAGGGCAAACAGTTTATGTGAAAATATAATGCATATAATGCACGCATATTATCATATAATACTTGGATTAATAGTTAATCTAATTATTGTTTTGATATTCAATTCACAACTCCATTGAAAGGACAAAAGAATTCTAAGACTATATCAGAAAAAGTTTTATACAAATATAAATCCCTAATAAATAATTGAAGTTCAAAAAAAGCTTATCTCTAGTCTAGAATCGAAAATGTTTTACCAATCAATTAATTAATTAAAGTTTTAAAAAATTGATTGTTCTTTGGTTTATACAGTTTTTTACTAATAGTAAAAGTTGGGCTCAAATTAAAACTTTCTTGAAGTACTACAACTCATGTAATTGCCGTATTATTATTGTTAGTATTATTTGGATCTTCACAAGCATTCATTGGGATCACTAATACATAAGAACTCTCTTCTGCTGTTTCAGAGTTAGATGAAGTTCCCTAAGAATCGAAACAAAAAATAGTTTAATTAGAAATTAATTGAAATAAATATATATTAAATTTTAGGTCAAACAAACACATGAAATATTGTTCAAATTTAACCCTAAATCAAAAGTACCTCCAATTCTGGCGATAACACCGAAGAAGGCGTTGAATATGGTGAATACGGTGGCGGGGGTTCGTTGTATGGCATTATTGGGTGATTAAGGGCTTCACTATAGAGCGGAGGCTTTGGTATTTGAGATATAGATAACAGCATGTCATCGGTTTCGTATTGATTGTAAGCCAGCTCTAAGTTTATCGGATCTATTGGTTCAAACATTCGATTCGTTGTCTGTAAGTACAAAAAATTTTATTCAATTTTAAAATCAAACAATAATTAATTTATCCAAAAAAATTATTAGTTATTAAAAAAGCTATTAATTGATTACGAAAAATAACCTGAATTATAAGCGAAGATAATAAATAGTTCACCGCATAAGACAATGACTAGAAATAAACAGAATTGAAAACATAAAATCAAAAAACAGAGGAAAAGTTGTATAAATACATAAACACATAAACTTATATAAAGCATAAGGTTTATAAACAATTAATGGATAATTACATCTTCATATACACAATGATCAGAATTTCGTTGTGCATTAGTTCCAAATGAGGTATTAATAGAAGCCGGTCTTCGACAGATCCAATGATGCCGAGAGATAATTAGTGAACGCCTCATATGTACCCGATATATGGCAACAATAAGAATGGCCACAAAGAAGAACACAGCGACTGCACAGCTGGCAATTGTATATACAGTCGATCGAATCAAATTGTCTTTTAATGCTATGTCTGTCACAGGTTTTATGGTTGCTGTCAATGATAAGTTATAGTAATCAGTGTCTTATTAATAGCTTATCTATTGATCGATGCAATAGAAAAAAGGTTTTGAGAATTTTTTATGGTATTTAATCTTATAAGGAATTGATAACAAAATCAATTTATTATATTTTCGTTGTCCTAAAAAACTGATGACCAGAAAACTCATCCCCTTATCAATTAATCAATAAATGATATAATGATTAGAAATAATTAAATAATCAAAAGTTGCTGTAAACAACATTCTTTAGATTTAAAGGCAATAAGAAATGAACAAATAGTTAAGTATCTCAAGAAAAGAACCAAAAGATTTTGATAGAAAACACTTGAATTAAAGAGATTTCTGATAAAAAGTGCATTTATTCCAACATATGTTTTATAGAGAAAATCAATTATGAATATTAATGCTATAGATATGTGCATACAATACAGAATACAAACCTAAATGATCTAAATATTGGACACAACAAGGCACCAGATTATTGATTGGACAGTTCGAGTCTAATGAACGCACACAGCAGTACTGCTTTGGTATACACCTCCCGTCTTCACATGTAATCTTATTATCGCATGGATTCGATCCTAAACCATAAATACAATTATTTATAATGAGATTATATAAGGCTTTTTCGCAGCCAATAAATGGTCTTTCAATACAACGAAAGTTAAAACTTTTTTTTTAAACTGTTAGGACTTTATTTTGAAAGTAATGTTAACACTTTTTTAGCTCATGAATAAATGATAAACTAATTTAAACTTTTTTTTTCTTCAGGGATTCAAAAATAAAAAAACAAAACAGAAAAAAATTTAAATAAATGGCTTTCGAGAGAGAAAAATTTGAAAGTGAGAAAAAAGCAAATATTTGTTTAACTCTTTTCAAAATTAGTTTTTTAAAATTTAAATTAAGTGAAAAACAAATTCACCGCAAACATCGACGCTTTCGTCTCTATCGTTGGGACAGTCAGTAAAACCATCGCAAACATATCTTTTAGGTATACACAAGCGATGGCCGCACGAGAAGAATGTGTTTTGAGGACATTCGCCACTGAATTGCGCCTGAATTGTGACATAAATAGATTTGGACATCGATGAGACGCCACTGTCCACTGCCTCGCAATTATACCATCCCGTGTCGTTCGTCTCCAAAGACCTTATAGTCACTGTCAGATTGTTTGGCTCTTCCTCTATAGTAATTCTGTTTTCGAGTGGCGCCGAATTGATTGGCAGTAAAAGTCTTAACGAAAAACTATTTTTGTTCGGAATTTGGAAATGTTTTTATTTTCTGTTTTCTGTTGTGTCGTTTGGAATATATTTATAACAAAAGTTTAATTACATTTTGGCGTCATTTGGGTGTAACTGACAGTTGAGTGATAGCGTGTCCCCCACCAGAAAAAATGGTTTACCAGAAGGTGTTATCGATAGCCGATAGTGAGGATTATTTGTTGCTATTCATTAAAGTTTATTAATCATTAGAGATTTCATTTATTTATTACTTATTTATAATTTAATTCATATTTTTTTATAAAAATGTTTATCAAAGTCTAAAATTCTATTAAAAATACTATTTAAATGTTGAATACAGTAAAACTTTTTTAAATATTTGTTCCTTAAACTGTATTTTTCAAAGTTTAATTAGATTTTAATTATGTGACGAAAAAAAATTATTTAAAGCTAAAAATTCTGATACAATATTGTTATTGAAGAATATATTCGCAGGGCTTAAGAAATGCCAGAAATAAATAGGTTTCCGACAGTTTTTTTAGGTCTAGAATCGGGCAAAAAGTTTTCACAATTTCACAAATATAGAGAATTGAGTTTAGACTTATAGCAAAAATTACTTAATTATTAAAGATTTGCATTCATTCACAATTTTTTTATATAAAATTCATAAAATTTATTATAAATATTCTCAAAAGTAGTCGATTATTGACAACTACTGATGGCTTTAATTGCCATAATCGGAGACTGACATCAATTTTTAATGTTTTTCCTACAGTATGTCTAAAAGCACTCCTATAGAGCACAATATAGAGCACAATATAGACCACAATTTTGACAACTTTTGTCCTGAGATGCGGTCAGACCCGAAAATGTGTTCTCTTTATACAGTACATATCATATGCAATCAAATTATAGTCTCAAAAGTTGACAACTTTTAAGTCCATCTCTTATTTGATTAAATAAATTGAATAAACTTTAAGATAAATGAAAATGAAAAGAATCAATAATTAGAAAACTTGAGCTTTTGTTCTGAAATGCACTTTAGGGTCAATTCTAATGAAGTGATAGAAATAGAGAAACAAAAGCGACAGAAACTAAAAAATCAATAAAGAAATCGATATAAAGATAGATAATTACCAGAACTTCTAGTGATAAACGCAATGATAAATAGTGTCAAACATTTCATATTTGAACAAACATTTTAATACACAATAAAAATACTTATTATAAATCGATAATCACTTGAATCGATTGAAAAGCGAAAACTTTTAAAACACATAAAAAGTTGACATTAGGTTAAGCATTAATAGAAAACTTATGATAACATAATTTGAATACTAAGCGATGCTATGCTTTCACATAATATTAAGTGAATAGTGTTTGCGTTCGTTAGCATTCATTTCAATTCATATATAATTTTCTTTTTTTTCAATCAATTGAAAACTTAATTTATTTATTGAAACCAATGAAGCGTTGAATTACTACTAATCGTAAATACTATACTCTTAAACCATTATTTTTAAAGCACTGGTGACTAATGGTAAATATGAAAAGCATTTAATTCTTAATGAATATGTTTAATATAGCATTTAAATGATTTTCACTGATATTAATGGTTTTTATCCTATTAAAGCATTGAAGCGTTCAAAGGCTGTAAACATAAGCTTAACAACAAAAACACATAATAAGTAAAAGTCTTAATACGCATGTCTTTATACCGTACTTAACACTATACATAAACAACACTTAAGTATAGCGAAGAAAATACTCCAATTTGATGACAGTCTTAAGAAATTCACTTATTTGAGGGCAAAAAGTAATACATTTAGTAAGTTATTGGTTATGAATGCACTCAAAGGTGGGAACACTTAATATTAGATTTAATTAGTTTTACGCCTTTTGATAAGCAATTAATTTATAAATAAATATTTGAATTATGAAATGCATTTACAATTTATAAATAGTTGTATTAATTGAAACACTTATTACTCTTATTTCTAAGCCATACATGACTTAAAATAATAGCATTGCTTATAATTAAAGCAATTTATAACTCTCTCACAACTTTCTATTTTAGTTTCAATTAATAGTTTGTTGTAATTGTTGTCTTAAAAAACAACAAACTTTTTTGTTTTAAAAGAAAGTTTAAAAAAACTATTTTATTAATGATTATGTTTTATGGTTTTGTGAGAGAAATGTCTCAAAAATTGAAAGTCTATAATGAAACACAAGAACATGACAATCACTGTCCAACCCAAACATTTTGGTCGGGGTCTTAAACAGGCTTACCACCTTTTGCTCAAACTAAAACCGGACAAAAATATGAAAGGGGCGACCAAAGGATATTTTATTAATTGTTCAGAAAAAATTATAGGGGGGACCAAAGTAAACAATTTTGATTTTTGAATTTTTGGGCAACCCTTTGTTTTGTGCCTATGAACTTAATTAACTAGTATCACTTTTTATCACATTTAACTATGACCCCAAAACAAAACATTTAAATTAAAGAACTTGGAGAACATAAAGTGTATAATCAAAACTGACTACACCCATATAATAAGCATTAATTCTAGCATTAAATTTCACGTATGTCAAATTCTTATGCTTGAGATGTTTGAAAATGCAGCTTTTGGTGTCATTTTGAGCAAAACCGGACACCTATAGTCTGGTTCAGCTCTGCGGTTCATCTGCGACACTATCACAATGACCCCTCTTTGATTGTAGTATATTTTAGTGCTAAAAACTGCACTACAGGTACATGTTTGAACACGTGACCGCTTAACTTTGTATTTTAGAAAAGCACTAAAATATACTACAGTCCCAACTAATGCCCTCTGAAATCAGAATTATCGGCACTTATGAACCGAAGAGCTGGTCCGGTTAGACCTCTCGTCCATCACCCGGACAGCATACTCCAAAACCGGACAGGTGGTAACCCTGGTCTTAAATATGAAAAACTGACAATAACTGAGATTTGATAGAAAAAAACTTTATGACTAACTTTAAAATTATGCGTCATCCATATATTACGTTACGCTAAATTTGCATTTTCCTGACACCCACCCTCCCTATGTTACGCTTTGGTTACATTATTGAATTAGATCTAACTTGTCTCAGAACAGATGTTTACGTTTAGCGCTTTTTATAGCTCGGGAAAAAATAAAGCGAGTGCTCGAGCTCACGCTTTGATATCAGGCGTTTACCTGAGACCCAAGTCCGCATTTGATGACTTGAAGAAATTGTTTTTATACAAAATTCACTTATTTTAAGCAAATAGTATCGACGTGTGAGATGTTTGTTTATTATAAAAGTACTTAATTTGGCTCAAATTAATTCGATTTTACAAAATTTTGATTAAATCAATTTTAAAGAATATTCACACAATTTGTTAAATTACTTGAAAGAAGTAAACATTTCATAAAATTGTTAATTAAAAGCGTAACGTTCGCACCACTATTACCCATACCCCCTATATGTTGCGCTTTGGTTACATTAGTGATTGACCCCTACTCACCTTAATCAGCGTAACATAATTTATGGATGACGCCTTAAATAAATTGAAATGATAGGGGAAGGGGAGGACCCCCCATATGTTGAATAGTTTTGTAGGGCCGTAACAGCAATTAATTAAAGATTATATTGTATTTATATTTAAATACAATAAACAGTTATAAAACGCATCATTACTCAAGTTTTGAACCAAAATTCCTTTATTTTTACGAAACTTTCGTTCAAAGATTGAGTCAAATAAACACTTCAATTGTTATTCATTTATTTTCTTATAATATTGATTAAGTGCTAAAAACTTGACAAACCTGAAAAGTTTTCGTTCATAACTTTATATTATTTATATGTTAGGTATTGTATTCAACAAATTAAAAAAATATATTTCAAATTGAATGCTTGTGTTGTTACCACACTTTTGCTTATTTCAAACTTTGTTATATTTTTGGGCATTTTTGTAAACTAACAAATCGTGGGATTAAGTTGTCGGAGAAATTCCTCTTAAATGAAATAAATTTTTCATTTATAATCACTCTTAAAATGATCTTCAATTTGGCAGAAAAATTTATATTAAAAATTCCTTTCATTGTTGAGCTACTTATATAGTATGTCCTAAAAGTCCATTTACAGCATTGCATACTTTTGACTAAAGAGTAAATAAATACCTTTTTGGTGTTTTATTACCTTTTAATGGGTTGAGTTGAGTGCCGACATATATATCCATTAATTGCATGAAATAAAGCAAACATTTGAGCCAATTATACAAAATCTTTTTAAAAGTTAAAGAACTTTTGATAAAAGTATCACAAGAGAAAAAATGATTTTAATTAATAATAAACTCATAATTATGGGTGAGATACAGGCTTTTTTGAAATATCAATTTTATAATTTATCGATTGATAAGATTTTGCTATTTTATATACTTATTTATTACATAATTAAGCTTTCTTTTTGTTTCTGTTGAAATTTTTAAACTTATTAACTTTCGTTCCCCACATTCCCCATCTTTTATTATGTTTTTTATGCATTAACCCGTACATTGCATGATTGTTGAAACCATTCATATTTTTTTCTTTATTGAAATTTGCGAAACCTTTTTCTTCGTCAATCATCTAAAATACAAAAAACAAATAAATTTTTTGAATAAAAATACGGGAAACATAAAAATTATATTTTATACACATCTATGCAGTGAATTACTTGTAGAATAGTTATTATCATAAGTTTTTTTTCTAGAAATTGGTTTTAAAACTATAAAATTGAATTCATTTACTCAAACTTTAGGAAACCGACAAATAATTAGTATGAATGCAAATTAAATTTAGACAGACCTGAATAGTATTATGCTTTTCCTCAGACTCGTCGGTTTCTTCTCCATTGCCTCTGATTTAAATATGATAATAAAAATGTAAATAAAACGTAATCAAAAACAGAAGTTCTCAAACTTACTCGTCATGATTCTTGACCTGTATATTACCTCTGCCCGCAAAGAACATTAGCGTCTTTTGTCTGCCCCTATTCTCATCGTCATCATCATCACCACCATTGCCATTATTATTTCCCCCATTATTTCCCCCATTATTGCCATTACAACCCCTTCCGTTACCATTTGCACAATTAGCTGCTCTAAAACCATTAACACCTCCAGGAATGATCACATCTTGGTTTTGTTGCTGTCTGAGTGCACTCAAAGTGGCCAAACCTATGAGTTTGGACGGTATTGTTGCCAATAGCGTCCACATTGCAGTGGTGGGAATTAAACTACTTATTGGATTCGATATTCCAGTTCCTACAGTGTCCTGACGAGACGCCAATGTTTCTGATGGTAATAAATCATGATTTGAAGCTTCATTTGATTCATAAACTTGACAATTAGCTGATAAATGTTTCTCATTTATAAGGAGTGATATATTAACTAAAATTATGAGATTTATAACTAATTTATTATAGTTTACAATCCATTTTTGGCAACTTTCAAAACTCCTTAATAGCATTTCGATGATAGAAATAAATTAACTTTCGTTTTAATTATTGTGTTGACCTTTAATTAAAGAGTAAAAAATATTATTAATTAAATTTTAAATAAATTTTTAATTAGTATTAAGCATTTAAAAAGAGTACAAAATATTAACATACATTTGGTTAACTTCAAGTCTGTTTAACATATATTTTTGAACTAATACTTAAAGATCACTTTCAGCTTACGATACCTGAATAGTAGCTAAAAAAGTAAATTTTTTTCATTTAAAGTCTTTATATTTGACTTAACGCTTGGAACCACCCCATCGATAAAGAAAAAGAGCCCCCCTTTCCCCCATAATCGATGGCGCGAAAGAAAATGATTTTGATAATTGCTAATTATGTAAACGTGAATGATCTAAATCTAATTGCATTGATCTGAAGCAACCAAAAATGGGATTAACTTTTATCAAACCTCAAGTTCAACTCACTCTTTTCTATACACCTAAAGTAAAATATCTTTTTATCTTTAACATAAGACATCGCTTTCTTCTAACAATTATTTTAGATCTTTGACCGAATTTTTAAATTTATTTGATGTTCAGTCAAACGAATACAATATATTATGCAATGGTTTTTAACAAGTATTAAGAGTAAACTTATTCAAGAGTAATAGATAAGTAGCTTTAATTGTAAAAACTTTATCAACTTTTTCTTGTTTTTTCTCAATTAAAAATATTTTAAACTATTATTTGAATTGTTAATGACTATTATAGTACTAAAAGATTTAGTTAATTGGCTGCAAAACAATTGTTAAAATTATTTTTATAAAAGGCAAATAAAATTTAAAATAGTCTATAAATAGTTTAATTATGCGATTCTTATTATGAAATTTTATTTTCAAATTTCTATTTTATAAAACAATTTAATTCCTAAAATTGTTTTAATTAAATTTAAAAAATTTGTTATTTAAAAGAAAGCTCAACAAATAGTATATTGAATTTTATTGAGAGCTTATTTGCCAATCATATATGTTTAGTCTGAAACTTATACTTGTTGAGTTTAGAAATGTTCATTAGCGGCTGTAATTAGCTATAACTTAAGTGCAAATTAGGTAAATGTGCGAACTCATGCTTCAAAGCTCAGAAGATACATAACAATTGCAGCTCTAGTTGAAGCTTCAGAAGTAAACTCAGCTCAATTATAAACATTTTTGATATTGTTGTTTCATCCACAGAGTATATGCAGAGAGTCTTTGAGTATATGGTACTTTCTAATGATCAGGCTTTAGCTCGCGCTACACTTACACTCTGCCTGCACTGCTAATACCTGTATTATACCTATTATACAACATGATTCACAAAAATGAATGTCCAGTCTAACATTGAACTGACATTGAATACATCATATATTATAGTGATTTATAGTGAATAAAAATGCATTTTATTAAACATGTATATAAATCTCACGTCAGATAAGGTGTATTAACCTCTGCATTAATTAAAATTATCAAAATTTTGACATAAGATAAGAATCATATCAGACAAACAAATCTTAATTTAAATTTTGATGCACAACTGTTTAAAATGGATAAATAAAATTTTAGAGATAAACCAAATCATTGGTCTGTAAATAATTTCTTTATATTTAACTCATAATTAAGAATTAAGTTTTATAATTAAAATAAGCTCTAATATAAGCTCTAATATAAGATCTAATGCTAGAGTAATGAAGGGATACTTTTCGACACTGACTAATTGGATGATTTCCAATCAGTTCTTACAGATATTATTTGATTATTAGATAACGCGAACTAAATCCGTAAATAAAACACAAGATTCTGTGATTTATTAATAATTAATTTTAATTAGTAATTAGTTTTGCCGATTTAGAGATCGATAAAAATGTTTTAATAGAACTCTACAGACATTACAATTAAATTTATGAATAGCGCAGATATTCTGCATATGAACTTCTAAAATGATTTTTAGACCGAACAAATTGATTTATAAATATATTTATTATAATATTAAAATGAATCTGTTTTACAGCTCGTTTACAATATATGTTATCAATTATTTTTATTTCTAACTTATATCAAATAAAAGGTGAAATCTGTAACTCAATGCTTAGTTAATAAGCGCTTAAGTTATTAAAAAATGATCGTTTAATATGTAAAACAAGTACATAAAAGTTAGTAATTTATTTATTTCCTTAATTTTCCAAAAGATCATTTAAAATGAGGTACAATAGTGAAAGTTCATCAACAACAACAAAATTTGATTATTTTTAGTGAAAATCATATTTAACGAGAAATTTTACACATGAATTGAGAACAAGTGAAGTTTGAAAAATAAAAATCTGATAAAAAATACAAAATCCCCTTAATTACAATTTTTTAGATCAATTGTTTATATAATAATACATATCTTTAAAACAATGATAAAGTTTTATGAATATTCATGAATATGTCTAAATTAGCGAACACGACAACCTTTAAGAAAGACATTAATAGGACATTTACGTGAAATTTCAAAGTCAAGAAACTTGTAAAACACGCACAACAATTAGGAATAATTACATAACAACAAGTTTGGGCACTTTGACAAGTTTGGGGTAAAAGATAACATAATAATTAAGTTTACAGTTATTTATAACAATTGGACAAAACAATAATTAAACATTTTTTTAGGTTTAATTTCAATAATTTTCTACCAACTATTTTCATGACTATCTCTTATACCAAGAAATTCCTGGCAATTGTGAAAACCAACTCTTAAGACCATGACCTATACCAACATTTCCTGCTTTAGTACCAGAACTGATTACTTGAACGGTTGTATGAATTTTCTTCTCTTTTTTAATCTCATCGTCATCATCATCATCATCATCATCATCATCGTCGTCATCGTCATCGTCGTCATCGTCATCGTCGTCATCTTTACTCTTATCAGTGGTGTATTCTTTGTCTTTCTTCTTCTTCTTCTTTTTCTCTTTCTCTGATTTTTCATTTTCTTGTTTTTTCAAAAGCTTTGCCCAATAGCTGAAGTCCATGACCGGTAAATTTTTTGGTTTAGTATAGGATGATGTCAACGACGAAGGCTTCTTGTGGTATTCATGCACACCACCCAAAAGATCCGTGTTATCCATTAAAGTGCCCGAAAAATGATCGCTTTCATCAAATGAATGTTGAGATGAATCATAAGAGTGATCCATTGGAGACATAACTTCAGAATATTCGTTATGAGTATTTGAGGGTAAAATTGGATGATTTCTAGTTTTAAATGATTTTAAAGGCTCCTGTGTTATGGGTTTTATGTGTGTGTTATGTTTTGGTGAATAACTTAACGTTTTAGGGCTCGCAATCTTGAGCATTGCCTTTCGATTTCTAAAAGTTTGATTCACTGATGAATTTTTAGGATAATTTATAAAATATTCCTTTACCGATGAGGTCATCGGATAATTTTGAACTTTTGCTGATTTGTGCGGATTATAATCAGAAGTATAGACTAAACTATTCATCAAATAATTGGGTAATAAATTAGAATGAGTTTTATTAATTCTAAGCATTTCTAAATTGTTGTATTGATTCTCATTGTTTGTAAAATAATCCGTTTGTCCAAAGTTTTCATAACTTTCTGGTCTATACATATCTTGTGTTTGTTGTGACTCTTCTGACATTCTATAATCGTTTTGATGCATATCTACCATTCTTTTGGATCGAACAGATTTTTTGTCTTTTAATTGATCCGATTTGTTATCTCTTAACTGATTGGCATTAGAACTATGAAGGCTTTCATTAATTTTATTAAAAATAAATTTGAGTTCAGGTACGGCCCAAACAGAGTTAATTCTTGTATCAGAAGATTGAGAATCTTGTGATTGAGAATCAGAGAATGATTCCATAGCGATGTGATGCGTCAGATGATTTGGATCCTCTCTTCTATAATTATAATTGAATTTAGAGCCGCCTAAAGGGAAACCAGTGGGAGACGACACGATATGGTCCGAGTTCTTAACCAAAGGAGTTTGAACATTCACTTTTGTGCTCTGAGAAGCCATTGGCCAAAGCTTTTTAAGCCATGGAAAGGATCTTTTGTATTGAAAAAATGGCTTATTTTCAGTGTAGTCATCATTTTCATCACTCATGTCCTCGTATTTGTCCTTCTGTTCCTTCTTCTCCTTCTCTTTCTTCTCTTTCTTTTCTTTCTTATCTTTTTTCTTCTTATCTTTCTTTTTCTTTTCCTTTTTCTTGTCTTCATCGTCATCGTCATCGTCATCGTCATCATCCTCATCATCATCAGGAGCTTCTGTAGTAATCTTATCTTTATCATCATTATCATCGTCGTCATCATCATCGTCGTCGTCGTCGTCACCTTCTGAGTCATTCCTGAAGAACATGATTCAAAAAAAGTTTAAGAAACTTTCAAACATTTGAAAACTGATTATTCGCTTAAAACCAAAATCTTAATCAAATCACTAAAAGATTAGCTGAAAGAACATAATGTTTATATAGCTATAAATGATATCCTATTATAAGATTGGTTTTGAATAAAGAAATCAAATGAATTGAGAACTTATTTACATAATAAACAAAAATAGAAATGCGAGCAAACTCTGTGTTGAATAATAACTTACAATTTCATGTCATGATTGCTGACTTGAATATTATGTTTGCCGAGAAATACCATAATATTTTTCTTCCTCTGGCGATCGTTTTCATCGACATCGCCGTCTCCATCAATGTCACCATTCTCTCCATTTTGAGCGGCACGTTGTGAATAAAGCCTTGACAGCAGTGCTATTTGAAACAGATTCAACAGCTTTAACGGTGTTGTACTCAAGAGAGTAGTGAATGGAATCGCTGACAAAATGGCCGAGGGATCGAAACCTTGTGCCTCAACAAAACCAACATTACTATCACTGCTTAATAAAAAGTTGAGAACAACTAACTCTATGGCCAACAAAATTCTTATTTTATTCATTTGTCTAATTTATTAAAACTTCACAATTTAAAAGTTTGATATAATGCTAAAAAAGTTTTAAACCAAAGTTAAAACAAACTCTGAGTGAAACTCTTTGTCATCACTGAAACTCATTACTGAAAATGAACTTTTTTAAGTATTTTCTTTTAGAGGTTTTAATGAATACAGAGATGAATAACATTTTCTGGCGATAAATTGACGCCCTATTCACTGACACCCTTTTGTGAACTAATTTCTATCTCATTTCTATGTCTAACGCGTAAGGCTTTCACTAAATTATCAAAAAATGTTAACAATTCAATAAATTTACAGTTAAGTTAAAGTCATGTAAAGTTATTGAAGTGCAGCGAAAATAATGATGAGATGTCCCATAAGTTCACTAAATAATGCAAATTAACTGCATTTCAATTTTTTACTTATAATCTAAGTTTAAACATAGTTTTCATCTCTGGTTCATCACTAAAGTTATCTTTTATGAACTTTATCTCTTTAAACATATAATAATTTTTATTAGTTTTTATTTTATAATTAATCGTTAATTAACATTTTCAATCTATATTCAACATTTGATTGCTCGAGAAGTTAACTCAGACATTAAGTAACATAAAATCAATCACCTATTTAGTGATTAAGATAACAAATACTTTTTAATCATTAATTTGTTTATTTATTCAAATATCTTATTATACAATAAATTGTATTAGAATTCTATTAAATCAAAACTATCGGTAATAGAACTAACACAGAATATGGATATCATTATAAAAAAATATCGAATAAAGTTTGATTAAAAAGCTTTGTCAACAATAGCTTTCAAGTGAAACAAATTTCATAAATTAAATGTTTTGAAATAAAAATAAATTAAGTAGAAAAACATGCGACTAAAACATGAATTTCAAGTAGAATTACAATTACATTCCATAGCAAACAGTGATTTAGCGTACATTTCTTTAAAGCCATCGACAACTTTCTTATAGCTATTAATGTCATATAGAGTTCGGGCGGTATTACATCCAGTAAACGGCTCTTCAACGCAAATCAATTTCCATTGAAACGAGTCGTCCAAAGAGATGATTTCGCTCTTATCGAACGCGTGACCCAAACGTACGGACGCGACATGTTTTGTAAAATCAAATTTAAATAAATAAAACTTAAAGAAACCGATAAACAGTTGGGCCAGAGTTTGACCGTTAAGACTCTCGAATGGCATCAATTGCTCCAAATCAGGCATTTCTGTGAAGCTCTTAATATCAGTGAATGGTTCGAATAGTTGAGGACTTGTGTGCTGAAGGCATGGAAGTACAGGCGGTCGACAGCATTGCAGATAAAATATGACCATTAGTTGAACGCAATAACTGGAAAGATTGCCGTTAAACGAGTCTATAATAGAGTGGACTTTTGCCCACCTCTTGATTGCCAGACATATGGGAACGACTCTCCAGTCGACTGTTAATTACATTTTTAGAAAACATTTAAATCAATAGTCAAAAAATGCCATTTAATAATCAATTTCAAAAAATTTTCAGCTTTTTCTGCAAAACTCATAACTCATGACTCACGTGAAATGAAAAGTTTGAAAAAATGAATTCATTTTAAGTTTTAATTATAAAAAAAGACTCAATTGAAACAAAATTTAGTCTAAACTTAATTTATTTGTTAATTTGAAAAAACATTTTTTCGCCTCATTTGTAGCGAAAGTAAAACTAATAGTAATTCAAAGAAAAACATTAACTTTTATTTTTTTCAAAAAACTAAATAAAAATCAATTAGAAGTTAAGTTAAAACGAATTGAGGTTTAAAACCGATATAAAAAACAAAATGAAAACCAAAACCAACGAAAAAAATGGAAATAAAAAGTGTTTGACTAACGCTTTGTATAACAGTATAAAAGTCTTGTATTTCTGATCCCAATATCATTATTGACATTGATCTCGACCTCAATTTTAGAATCGCTGTCATAATAGCGAAGTATCGGAACTCTGGCGTCAATGACTTGACTGCCCTCTAATTGGAAACCAGTATCTGAGAGAATGGACTGAATGGTGGACAAAATGGATAACTTTTTGCTCTTAACAAAACCCAAATCATAGAAATGACTGCAAACAAAACAGAGATCAATATCACTGTCAACAGTCGCCAAACCATTAGCTGTGGAACCGCTCACATACAACTCGACAAACTTTAAACCATTTTCACAGAAATATTCGCTTAAAGTTTGCTTTAATTTGTTTTTGTGTCCAATTTTTTTGTCAAAAACACTATAACTTTGAGTATTATTTGCGTAAAAGTTCCAAATCTTTTGCGACAAACAGTCATTTGAAACACCATTTGGTCTGTTGTTTAATATGTACTTAATTTCGATTAATTTCTGTTTAATTACATTGAAATTAATGGCCATTTGTTTTCAATTTTAACATTTATTTAAAACGTTTAATAAAAGCGTTTGTTTTGATATTTTTTAAAAATAGTGACAATTTTGATGACATGTGAATCACGTGTTGTGTGAAACACATTAAAGGGCAATAAAAGTGTATAATAATTATGTTTAAAAAACATCATTTATTAATTGCTTTCGATTTGCAAATAAAACTTTTTATTCAATCATTCATTTAATACATTAATTAATATCTGATTAATATATTTATTAAATATAATTATTTAGCAAAGCTTTCATCATTTGACTGTCCTGTGCTTTTGATTTGATCTAAACTTTTTTTAAAACAATCCTATATTTGAAT
The DNA here is from genome assembly GCA_034699485.1 of Nanhermannia elegantula. Classification (NCBI taxonomy): domain Eukaryota; kingdom Metazoa; phylum Arthropoda; class Arachnida; order Sarcoptiformes; family Nanhermanniidae; genus Nanhermannia; species Nanhermannia elegantula. Next base: position 4,525 of record JAQGCH010000525.1, on the reverse strand, counting down.
AATTATTTTGTCAATAAGTTTAGTTATGGGGAAAAGTTTTGAAACTTTTTAAAACTTAAATAACTTTTTAAACAATTAAAGTTTGAACAATCAGTTTGAGTCTGACTGAGCGCTCATTAGGAACTTTGAGTTTCACTTCTTTCAGTTTTAAGGCATTTAAAAAATTGATTGTTGTATAAAATCGATGAAAAGCTTTCAAAATGAAAACTTCTATGAATTACCCGCAAGTGATCCGTAATATAATTAGTGAACGTGTTTTTCGGTCTATTGTGAGTCAAATTCTGTGTCAATATTCGGTCCAAGAAATAAAAGTTTATTTCTTAATTCAAATGAACTTTTAATAAAGTTTTACGTCATTTATAAAAGCATTATAAAAGAGATTCAATAATTAATAAGTATTAAAAGCATTTGCATCCGAAGTGTGTCCGAGTCATGCGATTTCTTTTACTAGTATTTATGTCTCATTTCGCTGAAAGATCTCTCAGCATCACAACTACCACAAGGAAGAGATGTAGTAGTTGTGATACTGGTCGCGATTTTAGATAATTTTCGATATTTGTATTCACAGCTTATCCAAAAATTGAATGCTTTAATTTCTAAATTATCAGGTGTTGTGTTCATTCAGACAGATATTGATTAAGTTAAGACTCAATTTGGTTCAAAGCTTTCTCTTCTGATACCTGAAGAAACAGTTTTCTATAACATTCAAATTCTTGAATTTGTTGACACTTTTCAAAGGGATAAAAAATAGATAGATAGCTGGCATTTATAGCTGGCATTTATTTGTGAATTGTTTATGTGAAGCATAAATTGTATTACGTATCAAATTTTCAGTTTGAGCTTTGAATGAGATTTTTTCCTAAAATTACGATAAACTGGCTTTTGGTGCAAATCTCAACTTTAGATCTTTAAACACTTTTTAAAAACTTTTTCAAGAGTTCTCTAAAACTTATAAATTAATATTAAATAAATAACTGTTGTTGAGCTCGACTGCCTTTTAAAAGCAAATTATTTTTTGACTAATTTAAAGGATAGAAAAAAATAGTGATATAATAATTGGTTACAAATATACATTTGAACTGATCATTAAGTTAGAAAATAGTTTTGTTGTCTATAATGACTGAGTTGGCTAACTGTTAAACTAAATAATGAACTGATGTTCATCTTATTTATTATATTGAGATTGAATTTGGTTCACTTTTATTCTTTTTAAATTGTACGGTCAGAGCTTATGAGCTTGCAATTGAGCTGATTAGCTTACAATTGAGCTGATGAGCTTGCAATTAAACTTATGTTTCATTTTGATAACACAGATAACTTTATTTGTTCAGAAAAAGATTAAAAATAGAGTAATGGATCCATTTTACTCTTTATTTACTAACGATTCAAAATTATCAATATTTAATGAGCTCCACTGCCTTTTAAAAACAAATTATTTTTTAACTAATTTGAAGCATTTGAAGAATAGAAAAAATTTCGGGTATAATAATGGTTACAAACAGATTAAGGTATAGTTGTTTGAAGGTACACTCAAAAAAAAGTTTTTTCCTAACGGTAATGTAAAATGCAGGTAATAATGCAGTTTCATTGTTTCGCATCAAATATTACTAACTCTCAATACATTACACTTTAGTACTTAATAATAATTCAATGACAGGGCGTTGAAAGGGCACATTTTTTTAAAAAGTGTTGTTATAGAAGGGACAAAGCTTTATGTGCATTACATAAATAATGTTCACTATTACATAAAACAATTATTACCGGAAAGTGCGATATTAAAGCCCACTCCTATTAGAATCCCATGGGCTTATAATAGGGTGATGGGCTTTTATTAGGTGTTATATTTAAAGGAAAATTTAATAAAAATTTCAAATAAGATTAACAGAATTCATGTTGTTATTAATAATATTGTTATTAATGTTCTTAATTCATGACATTAAAGTTTCTTTAGATCACACCTGTGTCCGCACCTGTTAATAAATAGCTTTAAAATAAATTCTTTTTATTTATAAATGTACCGGTAATTTTAAGTAGCGATATATAAATTAATGCTTTTAAACATTTTTGGTATTTAATTCATTTCATTAAGTGAGTGAACATTAGGTTAAAATGGAAGAACAATCCATAAATTCTAAACGAAAATCATATACTTTTAAAGAAAAATTATCTGCATTAAATACTTTAAAAGAATTGGATAACAATTTTAGCAAAACATCAAAATTGCTAAAAATCGATAGAAAACAGTTACGCGAATGGAAAAGAAATGAATGCAAATATTCAAGTTTTTTAAATAAAATATCAAAACAAAGACTTCCTGGAGCGGGACGTAAACTGTGTTTTCCGCAATTAGATGAAGAATTGCTTAAATGGATTTAATATCAAAGGAAAAATATATTTATTGTTAATTATCGTCGTATTAGAGATGAGGGTATTAAACTTGCGGCAGAACTAAATATTGACAACTTTATTGGTGGTAATAAATGGATAAGAAGTTTTTGTCGACGCCATCATTTGTCCAGCAGAAAGATTACACATATAGGCCAAGAAAACAATAGTACGCCTGAAGAGAGAAATACAGCAATAGATCATATACAGACAATTGAAAGCCTAACTATTGCTTACAGGTATGTGTTAACATTATAGCTATAATTATGCCCTCAGACCTATATTATATTAAAATATCAAATGCACTGTAAACTTTATACAGCGTACTATCAGTAAAATAAGTCTCGTATAAGTTATACTTAACTGTAATGCTTATTGTTTTAACTGACTGTACAAAAAAGTTATTCTCTGTATTAAATTTTGAATTTGAAAGAACTTAACTATTGATAAGTTCAATTACAAATGATAAAAAATTCGGAATTTTATTTCATCTTTAATGATAAACTCTGATTAATACTATTTAATTGACTATGAATTTATTAAAACAGTCACTATTACTCTTATCAGTCAAATATTGTACAGTTAATTAAAATAAAAACTTTTCATATGCTATACATGAAAGTATATATTTTATTATATACGAGACTTATTTCACTGATAGTAAAGTGTATAAAAATACTTTATAATATGGGTTAAATTATTATTCAAAATTAAAGACTATTTATGATATTTAGCTCTCACCATATATATAATATGGACGAAACACCTGTCTATATCAATATGTTATCCTCAAGAACTATATCATTTGTTGGTGAAAAAACAACAGAATCAAGTGGTACAGGTCATGACAAAACAAGATTCACCACTGTTTTAACAATATCTTCAGATGGAAATATTCTCAAAACAATGGTTTTATTAAAAGGCCTTAAAAAAGTACCCAAAGTTAAGATACCTGAAGGCATTCACTTAACTGTATCTAAAAAGGGATTAATGAGAGGATTTAATGATGGAGTGGCTTAAAAAGTGCTATACTGCTAGAGGACCATTTTTTTCAAATTTAAAAACAATTTTAATTATGGATAATTATGGGTCTCATAAAAAGGAAACTGTATTAAACACATTGGAAAACTTCAAAACTACAGTTCAATTCATACCACCCAATACAACAAATTATTTGCAACCATTAGATGTGGCAGTTAATAGTTCTTTTAAAGCTGCGCTTAAATATGAATTTGAAAGCTGGATGAGAAATGGCAAAATAGAGTATACACCTAAAGGATACCGTAAAAGACCTGACTGGCAAACCGTTTTAAATTTTATTTCTAATGGTTTGAAAGCAATTAAAAAAGAATCAATTATTAAGTCATTTACATGTTGTGGAATTGCACCTAATGGTCAAAAAGTTGAATTTGAAAAATTAAATTCAAAACTTCAATCAGTTTTGATTGTAAATGAAAATTCTGAAATGAGCTTTGTTGATTCAAATGAAGATATAAACGAGTTAACAGATATTTCAACTGATTTGGAAAATGGAAATGAAGAAGAAACAGAAATTGAAGACAATTATGATTAAATTTTATACAATAATCTGATTTATTAAATTTTATTGTCATTTCTTTTATTAATTATTGTATAAAATAAATATTCAGTTCATGAAAAAGTTTTCTAATTATTGCAAAAATATAAGCCCTGGGCTTATATTAGGTTCCAAAAAATTTTAGCTAAAAATACCAAAAATCTAATTGAAGCCCATGGGCTTTAATATCGCACTTTCCGGTAGTTTTCAATTACAGTATTTATAAAATTAATTATCTATAAACTCAAAATTCATATTAAATAATTAATTAAATAAAAAACAAAATAATTGAATTATTGGACAATTATTGTCTAATAATAATCATTTATAACATAATTGATAATAAGTAGGGATAGGACTTTTGCATATTTGCATGATTTTATTGCTTGTAGTTATGATCATAAAACATAAAAATAAGCACTAATTACATAATTACAAGACGAGTAATAGTAGTTTTATTTTGCATTAAAATGCATATTTTGGAGGTTTTTGCATAATATGACATATTTTGTGGTTTTAACCTTTTCTTGCATATTATGCGATTTTCAAGTGGAATCTTAAAAA
>JAQGCH010000524.1:0-22354 GCA_034699485.1 Nanhermannia elegantula | reverse complement strand
GATGGAAAACAGCAAAGTTGCTGACATGTCCACAGCTACAAACTTTAATCCTCGATCTGAGCTTTTGGAGAATGGATTCCATATCATGCTCTCAGAAAATAGATTCTTTAGAGTTCACACCAGTTTTCTTAAAATGATTAATGATTTTTTATAAAGTTTGTAAACTTTTTTATATTATTATTGATAACAAGTCAAGTTATATCAAATTTTTTTATTTATCATTTTGTAACTGAATTTTTTTTAATTGTGTCCTTTGTTAGAAATAGGAAATACTGCAATTATTGTATATTTAGTTCTTTTCAAATATAAATTTGGTGAACTTGTTATAGAAAGATTTTAGTCAACTAAATATAAGTCTTTTCTTTGATTTGGACCTCTTTTTAAAAGTGGTTAGAAATTGCTTTGACGTTAAAGAGCTAAGAGATTTTCAATTGTAGAGTTGAGTTCAGGTTATCTTTTAAATATCTGCACCAAAAAGATTAAGAATTGGTTTGCTTTTGAAGTGAGTCGTTTCCACTTGAACCTAGAGTTTGGCATTTATTTCTAAGATTCAATGATGTTCTCACAGTACAAAAGAGTGCACCAAAATTTTATTGCCAAACAGTTAAGTGGTATTTATGGTGATATTTATGATGATGCACTGATTTGAAAAATTCTTTATACAATATTGAAGTGGAAGTACTTTTTATGGTGTCTTTATTTTTAAGGGAAACATTTCTTTATGAGTTGCTTTACTTATGTCTTATACACCATTTCCCGAAAATATTGTTAAAAATGCTCCCCAGCGAGAGGTTTGAGTAGAAAATAGCAAATATATTGCCATATATTTTTGCAATTCTCAAATCGATATCGCGTTCGAATACAGTCCAGTTTTATTATTTATTAGATTTTCATTTATTCTGCTTCACACTCAATTTAAACAGAAAATATATTTGTTTCTTAAAATAAAACTGAATTTTCAAAATTCGGATATTTATTGATATATTTTTCTTTATTTTATTCAATAAACGATTTGCACTAATCTTGAGTTATTTAATATCTTTTGAATTGAAACTTTTCAGGATATTGTTTCGTGAGTTTACAGTTGTCTTACAATTCACGAAATTTTCAGTTTAAATCACTATTACTTTGATGAGCTCTAAATGATTCTTTATCTACCTCTATATTTTCCCTATTCCTAAATACCTCTCTAACGTTAGGCACTAAAATGCATAATTTATTCTCCATTGTATCCCATTTTTGCCACAAATCTCTCTTTTTGTTGTCAATAACATAAAGCTTCGTTATAGTCGAACAGTTTTCTTGCGTGAACTCAAGTTTTTGGTCAGCATTAGATAAGATTGATTACAAATCAATAATAATTCAATTGGTTTTGGCACATTTGGTCTTTCTATCAAAATAGAGCTAAAACTTGATTTAACTTAAACTTTTCAAATTGCTTTCTGTATTTTCTGTATCAACTTATTTCTAGTTTTTTTTGAGACAAATTAATTCCATATATTAAGTTGATTTCCTCCGCTACTCGTTTTGTTTGTTTGAGAGCAAAACTTCAAAAAATGACAAAACGATTGCAATAAAGATCAAACTTATTGAATATGGTTTTCTTCTCTATTACAGTATATTTTGTTGTTTCATATATTGGAACTCTTTTGAAGTTTATTTAATGTTTTATTTTTTACTTTTGAGAACATAAACCGTTACAAAAAGGCGTCACACCCCATAAAACGTGAAGAGCCAATGTTGGGGGTATGCAAATGTCCCGTTCACTGCATAATTGGCTTCGAGTTTGGTCTTGCTCTGGGATCGATAGCACAATTGATTGAGCTTTTATATTCTCATTTAAGTTTTCAATTATTTGGATTCAAACATATTATTCCAGAATAAATCGCAGAGATATTCATTTTGATGAATAATACAAAAATTTCATTAATTATTGTATTATAATTGCCATTAATGATAATAGTTTCTCAATAATCCAGTGAAGCGATAAATTATAGTTCGATTATTTGTGAAAAATTTGATAAAAATTTATCGCTGATATCGAAATCTACTGATGGATTCCTTTCGCTTCTTTACGCAATTTTCCTCTCTTTACTCGCTTACGCACTGTTTCATTTTGTGTTTTATTTCACTTGTATTTTTGGAGCACTTTCTAAGAAAAATACTAGAATTAATTTCGCGTTAACTGTAAGAATATAAGAGTAAATCTAGTGGTGGACTATTCGAAAACTGATCGATGATTTTAAACTCGTAACGAGAAATTCTTTGCGCGTTTTTTCTGTTGTTTCTTTTTAATTTGTGAACCATTAAACAGTTCGCAAGAAAAAATGGTCTCTAATTCATTTTCAATCGTTTAATCCATTATCTGTTGGATCGTTTGCTGATATGACCCAACTTTCGCATTTTCCATCACTGACGCCATGTTTTTAGCTCTCATGAGCTTTATTTTCCCCTTTAATTCGATTCATTCGCCTGGAAAAAGGCATTATCGACTGTATTGGAGCTGCCGATCAATTAAGTGAACACTATATACACTATTCATTCTTTTTTCACTTGGGATCTCATCCATTATTGCCTTCTTCTAGTGGAAGACTATAAAGTTTGCAAAAATATTCTCATTTGAAATAAGAATTAATAGAACAAAGAAAAATTCTATGATATATTTCTCAATTAAATATATCTCTAACTTATCCTTAATAGCGCTCGCATTGTATTATATTATATATATATTTCAGATTTTACTCTAAAAGACTTATATCTTATTCATGAAATTTTTTTATTTTCATTGCATTTTGAGGCCTTTTATATTAGTCTTTTGCAGTATAGAGCATAAGCTCATGCAGCATCAGACTGAGCTTCATTTTTTGTGAGCTTTTGATCTTATTTAAAAAATAATTTAAATTAAACTTAACTTTGATAAAAAAAATGTTTAATTCAAAAGGTTTCTACGATTACAGTGTGCTTTATAATGATTTTATCTTTTATTTAAGTTACATAAAAGAACTTTTAAGCGATTCAGTAATCATTAAAGATTTAATTAATAGTCTACTATTCTTAAATTATTAAGTTTTAGTTCAGAATTCATAATATACAGTATTAGTATTATTATCAAAGACAAAACTTTATAAATAAAATATACTTTAATGACTTACAGAGTACAGCAGTGGTCACCTTCTATATCATTCTTTTCAGATTCTTGAGCTAAATTGAAATAGTGAGCAAAATCTTCAAATTTTAATTTATTTTACACGTTAGGATGAGTTCAACTCAAACTCGAGCTTAGCTTATGCTCTACATTAGTTTGATATGTTGGAAAAGGATTTATTTATTTCGTATATTTATTTGTTTTTCAGACAAAACGACTTTAAACTTTTATATCGTTATAAGTTATGTTCCTAAAGAAAGGGAACGAAAAATCGAAATTTCATTCTATTTAATAATTTTATATTAAAACAAAAGTTATTAACTTATTCTGTAGGATATTTTTCAATTTTAAGCCTTACTATACTATAGTAAGTAGTGCTATTATACTATAATAGTATATCAAAGCTTTTCTATACCCTGTCTATGCCTAATTCCACAAGACTTGTGGCAGAATAGCAATCACTCACTATAAAAAAATTATTTTTAGTGAGTCTCCAATACAATATTAGTTAGTCATCATATTTATTGTTAAACTTATTCAAAAATTATTAATGTTCTCATAACATTAAATTTAATTTTTGGGATAATGTGATTAGAAATGATCATCAAGTCTTATGAAATCCTCACTTATAGTCGCAACTCATGAAACTTAATCACCCCTGAAATATAAGAAATTTTTCTAATTTTGAAAATATTATATTTAAAGGCATTGTTATAGCCTTTACAGTGCATTTGAATTTTTTTGAAAAATTTTTATGAGGAAAATCTGAATCACATTATTGCGGGCACACAGACACTATTTTTTTAATAATATAGATTATTTGAAATAATTAAACTTTGTTTTTTTAAACTGAGAATACTTTATTGAATTCTTTTCAAAATAGTGACTTCAAAGTGACTACTTTTCCATTTTCTATAAAAAGCCCAAAATTGTGCCCAAAAAGAGAAGTTAAGCACTATTGCGAAAAACGGCATTAAGATATAAACACACAAATCCATTAAAATAACATTGAACACTAGCATAAGTAATGCTAGTAATGCTCCAAATTCATGTTCACGAATGCCATTTATTTGATTCAAATCATCCATAATTAGTTGTATTTTGTAATATGGATTATAACTAAAAAAGAATCCCTTATAAATGTATGTGATATATCCTAAAAGCACTGATAATATAATAACAATCATGAAAAATAAGCCGCAAATACAATATTTGACAGCTTTCGGATCTTCGCGTAAGAAATGTATAAAAGATTTTTCTCTCTTTATGTATTCAAATCCCGTGTACTGTGATTTACAAATAATGCAAATGTCGTCTCCACTAACTTTCATCCAAGAAGTTAAGCAAATGAAATGCACAAACTTCAAAGTTCCGCTGCAACTGCACGGAGACACCAAAATATCTTCTTCATTGTTGCCTTCATAACAGAAACGACATTCTTTGTTTTGCTCTGAGGGCACCATTGCTTTCGTATTAACATTTTCCATATTTCTACTGACAGACGGATATAATAGCTCTGAGCATTTCAACTCTTTTAAGAAATTTCTTTGTTTAATGAATTAACGATTCTATTATTTTATGAAAAAGGCTCCTATTTATAAATTTTAAAAATCATTTGTTAATGAATCTGAATAATAACTTTTTGATTTTAAATATATTTTAAATTTTTGTTATTTCCCTATGTCTTAAGCTTTTGATGATGTGCTTTAAATTTGAATTTTTAATAATAAAAGCATTGTTATAGCCTTTAAAGTAATTTACTTAAGAATTTTTAAAAAAAATTTTATAATGCAAAATCTGAATCACATTATTGTCCTGACACTAATTTTTAATAATATTAATTAAAAGGATGTTCATAATTCATATTTATATTTTAGTTTTTAAAATTTGAATACGAACATGTTTGTAGATTATATTAATTTATAACTTTTCATCTTTTTATTTATAGTTTTTTTAAAAGAAACAGTTGTGCTAAAGTATAGTTAAGCATTTATTTCACACACACAATCGATTAACGAATAAATAGATATCATTTTTTATTTCTAATACCTTTATTTTAAAGAATTTAATTTATCTTTTATTTAATTCAATTTTAATTTATATATTTCCTTATAAAGTATTTTTATGGGAACGATTTTGTCTCATCTTTGACACTAACAAAAGTAAAAAGAGGAAACATTTATTCTCTAAAGTATAAAATAAAAAATATGATTTGAGTTAAAAAATAATATAAGACTTGACGTAAGAATTTAGAGCCAAGAAAATTGTTGAATAGATTGAACAAAAAATGTGAATCAAATTTGAAATGCAGTTCATCTCTCTTATCATTTTAATATTCTTTTAGTGATAATAATGTGATTTATATTTGCCAATTGGCTCATTGTCTAACTTATAAGTATAAAATGCATTACAAATATATAACAGTATTGTCAGTAAACTGTATTGTCGTAAGAATGCTTTCTTTTCTTAGCAGCTATTGATCTGTCTTTTATGGTCCAAGACTTGCCATCATCTGCTAGTATGGCATCTGCAACGTATACAGCATAGAAACTCACTTTCCTTCTATTTCTCTCTCAAACACAGACTCACTTACTCTTTGAATAGATTTATTTCGATTTCTCTATTGTAATCCATTTTCTGCTTCTCTTCACCAGTTCTCTATTGGAAACTTTCGCATTTTCTCTTCCAGTTTTCATCTGATCTCGCAGTCGGTCATCTGCGAACCTATCCGATTGACATAAGACTCAGTTTTGTGCACATCTTGATATTTGCTGGCATTCATATTATTTTCTCTGCTTTTCATTGCTTGGTTCTGCTCTTTGTCTGCTTAGAGGTGTTGCTATAATACAATACATTAAGTTTTACTATATATAAAGTTTATATAACATATTGTACTACTAGTATATCTCCAATAAAAAATGAGAATTCAAATCTTGATCTTTCATCTGACGAAAACTTTAAAGTTTTATTATATTTTCCTTATTTCCTTTTCTTTATGTGTTTTTCATACTTCAACTTTTGATTAATACTTTTTGAATAACTTGAATCCCTTCACTATTCGTTTTACAATTTAATCCTCTATTAAAAGATATCTTTTATCAAATCTTATTGTTAAGACTTTATACTCTGTTAAAAGATTCAGTCAATAAATAAAAAAAATCGACGCTTTAATTATAGAAAAGATATCGATTCGAAGACATATTCATTTTACTGGAATAGAAACTGAAAATCAAAGACAGAATAGTTTTGTGATAGTGTTCACTATAACTCAATCAATGATAGTATCAGTTGACTTGAATCGCATCTATGGTCCGAATAGAAGAAAATTGACAAGAATTGAAACCATTCAAGCGATACAGTCTCTCTCTCTCTCTCTCTCTCTCTCTCTCTCTCTCTCCCCGTATTGGTATTGGTAGAGCTCATGCTTCTGTTGGCAAAAGTGAACATTTTACCCAATTTTATTTTTTAAAACCGAACGCTGAATAGGACCGAACCAAACCTAAACAAAATGAAATCTAATTGCATATTGATAAGTTTGATTGGATCGGACCGATCTAAACATTGCTAGACCTAGTTAAAAGTTATAATATGGGCAATAAGTTTACTTTTCCCAAACCAATGCATATACTCCACCGTTAGCCGCATTGTCTGTCTGTCTCTCACTCAGTCACTCACTTTCTCTTTAATTCTTTGGAGAGAAGATATTATTCGACTCTCTATTTTCCCTTTCAGTCGACTCATTCTTTTTTTGCTTTTACTTTCACTTAACTTCTTTGAGTCGAAGTTTTTTTAAAACTTCATCTTTTGATCTATTTATTCTATGATCCACTTATTTTATTCCACTTACGAGAACCAGTGAAGCAATAATTGCAACTTTAATTAAAGTCGCTAAACAAGAAAGAATATGAAAGAGAAAAGAGCTTCAATTTATTTATGAGTGAAAGTTTTGATAACTTTCTCATTTTATCTCTTTTGTACGTAAATCTTGAAAATTATTTTATTTCAATGAATTTTTGTGTGTTATTATCGCTTATTATTTAATAGAAGAAATCGATCTGAATTTCCGAGAGCATAAGCAAACAAAGTTTGATTTAATATTTATAAATAAAATTATGTGATTAATCAATAGGCAAAGTAAGGCATAACTTCTTATTCTTTATCACTACATCTTATTTTTTCAACATTCTTATGTGTATTCTATCCATTGTATTGTCATGATGTCAACTAAGAGATTCAATTAACCCATCGCTATAGCACTGGTATTACTGATTTCATCCTCTGGTAAGAGTGATGTGAGTTTCTAGTGGTTTGCAGAGCTTTAGCTGTTTTGCTGTTTTGCTGTTTTGCATGGCACATATTCATCACTATTCTCTAACATTATCATCATCATCATGATCGTCATCATCATCTTTTTTCGTCATCATTTTCACGAGACTCGCATTTAATTAAGTTTGCGCTTCAACTCGTTTTTTCTGCCCATTTTTCGCTGGTATCACATGCATCACATGCATCACATGCAACATTAAGCTAATATATTAGCTTTCCTATTGAGAGTATCTGTAAGCCAAATGTGTTTCCTGGTGTTATACTACGTTATTTCATTCTCAATCTATTTGCCCCTTTCTCTCTCTTTTTTGCATTTAATTGCAATGTAATGCATACTCACTGCTTACTCCACTTATTTATTTGTTTACCCATAAAAGCAGAGAAAGTGTTTCAATTAACTTTTTTCATCAGATATTGTTTCAAATTAAAATAAAAAACAGAAATAATGAATAGAGTTGCAAGAAATTAAATGTTTATTTAAATGAAGAACTCAATTAATGAAAGTTTAATTGATATGATTTGCAACCAAAACACTTTGAACACTAATATATTAGAGTTTTTTTAATTAAAAATACTCGAGTCATACATTTTCTCTACAATGTAAGTCTCTAGAGTACAAAAAACTAATACAATTAAATGCAGGAGTGGTTACAAATTACAAGCTATAGTTTTCGTTAATATTTTTGTTTCCTAATTGAAATTCTTATAATTCTTTGAATTTTGATTTAATTTCAGGTTTCGGTTTTGTGACATTTGAAAGTGAGGACGTTGTCGATAAAGTATGCGAAATTCACTTCCATGAAATTAATAATAAAATGGTAAGTGAGAAAAAAGAGAAGTTAATGGATAAGAAAATTTTGCTTTTCAAACTTTTTCTCATTTAATTTAATCTTATTATTACCGCTTCATTAAAACATTCAATTTGAAATCCAATTTTGTTAATGCTTCAAACTTAACAATTTATCATAATTTTTTGTCTGCCTCAATCGTTACTAGTATTTTATGTTGTTTTGAAACAGCTCTCCACCAAAATAAAGTATTGATATATAAAAACTCTAAATAGGGGTAACGAAGATAGATTATGCTCTCCAAAAAATGGATAAATCCACTATTTATATTTACATTTGCGGTATAGAGTTAATTGTGTGAAGGAAATCAATCACTGCTTCTTTTCTGCTTCTTATTGCCGCTTTGTTGCTCCAATTTATATAACTTACCACTTCATTTTGTGAGTTTCGCTTTCCAGAAAAACTCATTCTCTTCTTCTAAGTTAACTAACTATCAATACAGAAAAGCTTTCATTTTATTTTTTATATTCGAGCTCCAGTTGGACTTCTAGTATAGTACAGGTATAATAAATCAAGAAGTTAATCAATATATTGTTTTGCATTAGATTAATGTTATAATAATATCGCAAATGTTTTTTTAATAAAAAGTCTTCTATCTTTTAATTTTATTTTGCGTCTATGCAAAATATAAGTTAGAACCAGTGATGGCAAAATCCCGGACGGATGGCGCTCGGTGATGAACACGGGCACCGAGCGCCTAAATTTAACCGGGCGTGGGCGAGAGTGAGAGCATTAGAACCTTGAGCGCGAGCGTGAGCACCTTGCGTCAAATAATTTAATAACCAATTAAAATTTAATACTTTATTTTAATATATATACGATACATAAAGCGTGAAAATTATACTTTTGAATTTTGGCAAATTATGCCCTTTTATGCTCGAATGCTTTTTTGAAAATTAACATGCTTATGCTAAAGAATTATGTTTTATAAACTATGTTTGAAAGAAAATTTTAAGTTCCGGTTTTGTAATTATGCTTTCTTATGCTCCAGACGTACAATTATGCTTTTTTATGCTTTTGATAACCAAAAAGCATAATATTGAGGCTGTAACGATACATAAGTTTGTTACATAAAAAACAAGAGTTATTATTCTTAATTAAAGAACTTAGACATAGAATCAGCTCAAATAATAGCTTGAATAGAATTTTTGAAAGTGCATTACACATACACTTTAATGTTTTTCGTTTTCACTTTTGACGCCCGCTCGCCTTCAAAAACCGGTCGCCGAGCGTTATTGCGGGCATTGAACGTCAAATTACGCCCGGGCGTGGGCGCGAGCGTCGAGCGCTGCCATCACTGGTTATAACTCTTAAGACTAGCATTTCATTCTACTGAATATCAAATAATCGATTAATTAGATTATAAGTCAGTTCATACAGTTTGAACTATATTGAGATGCATTAGCCATTTATTACTGATAGCGAGTGATTCAACGGTCAGCCAAATGCGTCCACAGTTTGGTCGTCGGTGTGTTTCACTTGAAAAATGTTGTGATTGATAACTTCCCTAATTCATTGAGGCGGATCACAAATAGTACCTCTATTACTGAAAAACGCATTCTCTTCTGCTTTTCCGCTTTTTTACGTTTGATTATTATTTTATTTTTGTTTCCAATAAGTCTGACTGCACTTCACTTTTAGTTTATTATCTTTTGTGTTTCAGTTTCACTTTCAACGACCATTTTGTTTCAATATTGTAATTATTTTTTCTAATCATACCTTTTTCTTTCTTCCCTTCGTTATATTATAATTATCTTCAAATTCTGGATTACTTTTTGTGGTACTTTGAAATCAATGTTTGTTCAAATGATGACTTTTCTTCATTGAACTGGTGGTCAATCATAAAATGAAGGTTGAATGCAAAAAAGCTCAGCCCAAAGAAGTGATGATGCCTAATAACGTTGCCAGGGGACGGGGAGCCGGTCGAGGCGCTTATGGTAATTAACCAAATATTAAATTATTATAGCTCTCAAAGTTGCTTTACTTTATGTATTTTTATGTTCAATTAATCTTTTTCTGTAGTGGTGTCGTTCGAGTATTGTTTTAGGTATACATAAAAAGGGAAAGTCATTCAAAAGTCATTGATTTAAACTAAATTCAAGGATTTACTAAAATGAGGCTTAAGCTTATTCTTTCACTATTACTTAAATCTCAAAATTTTGTCAATAATATCTCTAAATTTAGTGCTTTTTATAGGGTTTTTAGGCATTTCTCAAACGACACCTCTTTTTCAATTAATATTTTCTGCATATTTTATAAGCAAATGTTTTAAAATATTTATCAGTCGTAATCCAATTTTTACTAATTTATTTATTTATCAGATTTAGTTTGGCCATTAGGAGCACTCACTGACGGTAAGTATCTCTCTATATAAAACTTTATATTAATTTTGGGCATTTAATGAGCAAAGAAAATTTTAAAAATAGTTTATTTATATAAATATTTATAATGTAGTATTAGATAAAAGCTGAAACAGGGGTGAAACTAATTCTTTTGATTCTGGATCCGCACCAAAGAAAGTAAACTTACTAACGGACCCCCATTTCATTTTCTAGACCCTTCGCGGACCTCATCAATAGGGGCTAATGTTAAGCTCTATATCTGCGGAGGGCCAGAGTTGACACGAGGGCTTTCATTAGATCACCCTCACCCCTGTTCTACAAGTAATAATAGTTTAGTGGTCTAACAAGTGATCTAATAATTAATTAAAAGTAATTAAAAGAGATTCTCAAACATTGCAGGCTTTCCAGCAGCATATGCGAGCTATGCGGGTCGTGGAGGATATCCCGGTTATCCTGGTTTCGGCTATCCATTTGCAGGTATGAATTTGAATCAGTTACAAGGCATCTGCATACCACTGGACCAAACCTCACTCTTCAACAATATGCATGCTCTTCAGCAGCTCTGAATACAAAATATCATTCATTTTTTAAGAATGCTTTATTTTTTCAAAATTAAGAGTAATATTTATATATATTATATATATATTTATAAATATTTATACCTATAAATAGTTATATATACATATACTATATTTATGCATATATAGTATTTATTTAATTACATTATATGATAAGTTAATATAACTATAAACTATTATTACTCTTTAACGAATTACTGATTACACGCAAAAACACTCAATTGTTTCCGTAAGGGTTTGTTATTTGAAATTGTCGCCGCTGGCGGTCATGATGTCATCTTCACAATCAGCCAATTCACAATTGATGGCGACTTATTTAAGGCTACAGTTAATTGACTTACAAGTTTGGTCTAAAGGAGTTTTAAAGTTGGCTTATTATGCAAATGCCAGGCCTTCATACGACTGACTAGTCATTCACATTACGCCTAAATATTAAATACTTTTCCCTTAATTTTGCATTTTTTCTTCATTTTTTGTGCAGAAAATTCATATAATTATTATAGTTTATTGCCTTACATGATATTAATTCATTCATTAATATTCATGAATTTCTTAAATGTTTAAAAATTAAAATATCATTTATTGAGGAGTTTAATTAATCCCTCCATTTTATATATTATCTTTAATTTATTTTTCAAAATAATTACAATTACATAATTAACTTTGAGAGTTCTTCAAATTATTTGAGGAATTTTTAAAATTAATTAATAAAAAAACGGAGAATTCAGGGAAATTGATTTTTGCATGCAATCAAATTGTGAAGATTTATCATAAGACTTACAAATTGCATACGAAATTTTCTATTACATTATAAAATATTATGATTAATGAAATTTAAAAATTTATTAAAGTTTAAAATGTTGTTTACACTATTGAAGTGCGAGTCCATAAATATATACAGAATAATATAATATTATATTTTTGAATTATTTAAAAAATAATGTTATTTTTTGCTCACTTATAACATCAAAACTGATCGGCTCTATCATGTCAAATGTCTTAACCTAAATGACAGGTCACACGACTCTAATTATGAATAATTAGAAATAATTAGCATATATTCATCTTCTACAGAAAGTAATGTAATTTTTAAAAACTGAAAAACTTAAAGGTCAAGAATTGGTCAATTCCTTTAGACTCACAACTTTTAGAGCTGCTAACTCTCTACTTAATAATAGTAGATAACTGTAGAAAGTGATTAAATGCAATTCTAGGATCTACCCCAACAATTATCTCCAACTTAGGTGTCCCACCAGTTTGCAGATGCGTGTTTAGCTTAATTACTAGTACTACTGTTCGTTTAACTTAATTTTTACAATTTTGTACTTATGGCATGTTTTTTAGACAGCATTATAGCAATATTGCAATAGTACTCACTTTATTATAAAGTAGTAAGTATTGTAGTAAATTATAGTAAATTTACTCATATAATAGAAGACTTAATCTTAAAACTAATTTTGATTAACTCTTAGAAATGTTATGACTAATATTTATTTTAATATAATTATATAGTATTAATAGTTTTAATGGTAAAGATTGTGTCAAATTTAGTGATTATCGTAATAGTGCTACAAAACTGTTTTCTCTTGTTTTCTTGTTCTTCTTCTCTTTGGTGTAGGTTTACTATGGAGAGATGCATTACCATTAGAATTGGTGCCATAGAGTGTGTTGAGATATGCAATTGAGAGCCATACCATTTAATATTATTATTATTGAATACGATTACTATTTAATATTATTATTATTATTATTAATATAATTGACATCAATTTAATGCATTTAACAGTGTGTAGATTATAATCAAGAAATTGATAGTTTTTATTTTGTAAAAAACTTGTACTTAACAACACCCAAATCCCCAATTTATAGATATATAGACATATTTTTAAAAGCCTTAGTACTAGAGTAATGATAACTGAAAAATGACAAACTATGCATATCCTTATTAAGCCTTTCGCTTTTTTAATTGACTCGAGAGCTGAATTAGTGTCAAGAAAGAGAAATTTATTGCACAAAAATTTTCTGGTGTTGTTAATTACATAAGTTTATAATAGGAGCAATTTATTAGCGGTGAATGGTTGATATGGTTGATATAAGGATGCCATTTATTAAGGCATATCATTGATATTTAACATAATTACCTATTAATAATGGATACGAGTTGTAGTGCTAGTCATTTGTAATAATTCATTAATTGCCATCTTTTTAACAGCAAAAGTAATTTTACAATTAGTTTTTGAAAGTTTTGAAAAAGTTTATTAATAGTTAGTTAGTTTTAATCATATTCTAGTCTCTGGCTATATCTTGACCTTAAAAGGGAGAAAATCATATTTACATAATTGATAAGAAAGTTTTATTTATATTATAATTAATATTAATTTAATTGACGCTCGATTGCAGTCAGCCTGCAGTCAGTCACGTATCTGATAAAATCGACTTATGCTGTGTCGTGGCCTCTCATCTCAATCAAAATTCAATATAATATTTAAATAATTATCTAAAAATTTATAAAAACAAGTTTTTTCTTTTGTTGTGTTTTTCAATTAATTTAATTAAAAGTTGTTATAAGTTATATATAATGAACAAAAAAGTTAACAATAATAATGTGATTAAGCGGAACAACACTTATCATATATAATACTATTGAAATAAATGAATACATGTAAATAAGAACTTAACAGCAAGAAGTGTTGCATTTTTGTCAACTAAAAAATATTAATATATATTTTAAATGAATAAGAGAGAGAATGAGAAAACTTATTCATTTTGTAATTGTTTGACACACTTCATGTGTGACAATTTTTCTCTTTTCCAAACATTTAAACTGTAAATTGCAAGCAATGAATTATATTATAATTTGCAATACTTTACATATAAATTCACTGTAAAATATATTTTCACAAATCATTGCAAATCTCTTTTACTTTGCATTTTTATCCCCTTTTAAATTAAAATGTCATGAATGCTAAATAAGTGACACGATTACGATTAAAACAGTATTTTACAATTTATTTGAGTGCAAGTTTTACTTTAATTTGAAATCTTTTTCTTTCTCTATATTCATGAATCTTATGTTTGCAATAAATACTTTTTGTTTAACTTATTTTTTGTCTATCTATATAAAGGTATCGCTAAAATTGCCAGAATTTGCAATAAATTATTGAAAAATATGATCAAAACAAACACATACAACACTGCAATAAATATTTGCCAAATTGTTCGACAAAATTTTGTTTTATAAAATAATTAAGAAAATAAGTTATTTATGATAAATATAATTTGAGAAAAATTGCTTTAATCTAAAATGAGAGTTAAATGCAAGCAATAAAAGTTGTCATAAATTTATGTTCTCAACGAACTTTTGATGAAAATTGATTTTAATTAAAAGGATAAACTAAATGAACAGCTACTTCCGGATTCTTTATTTTCTCATTAAAACTTAAGATAATGTTTTGTTATGTTTCAAAAATTAATTGAATTTCTTCCAAGAGATGATTTTATTCCAAGCATTATGAGAGCCATTATGAGAGCCACCATAACAGCCAACAGAGCCCGGCGTTGGCCTCAAATCTTCACAAAATGGGGAAAGAAAAGAGAATTCATCAATTTTATTAATTGGACACTACTGTTAATTAAGAGTTAATTGGATAAAGACAAGGTAACAGTTCAGGTACAATAATTTGTCTTCTAAATTGAATCAACTTTTAGCTAGAATATAGCCTAAAACAAATAACTAAATGTTTAAAATGGATTTTAAATGATTCTCTACTCCTCTACTCAACCTAATGATAGTAATAGAACCTCATTTCCAAATATTAGTACTTGTAGTTACCATTTACACCATTCACTTCTTAAGGCATTAATTCTTCATTAGAGATTTTAGTGCTTTTTCTAAAATAATGCCAATTAACCAATTGATGGTCGGGCATGTGTTCATGTGTTCTGTAGAGGTTTGTCACTAACTATACTTTAGAGCTTTATTTACTATTTAGAGTATTTAGAGTACGTATTTATAATTTACTTATATTAGCAGTAGTTATAGTATAACTATTTTCAGTAGATTTAGTTTACACTTAATTAGTTTTTACATTTATTTACATAAGATTTTAGTCATCACTTTTATGAAGCCTTAATATCAATATTACTCACAACTTAAAACATTTAATTGGTATTTAATCTAAAGTTCTAAACTTGAGTCCTAAAATATTGATTTCGATTATATCTCACTTCCCCCGAAATACCCTTTGCCCGACTTTTCATATGAAGTTTTATTATTTGTTTTTTTTATTTTCAAAACTCATATCTGTACAAAAAATTGAGAAAAACAGGCTTTAATACAAGTGATTGTTCATATACAGTATACCGCTTTTCCGGCTC
Source organism: Nanhermannia elegantula (assembly GCA_034699485.1). Classification (NCBI taxonomy): domain Eukaryota; kingdom Metazoa; phylum Arthropoda; class Arachnida; order Sarcoptiformes; family Nanhermanniidae; genus Nanhermannia; species Nanhermannia elegantula. Next base: position 6,738 of record JAQGCH010000524.1, on the reverse strand, counting down.
AACGGTATTAAGGCTCTATACAGAAGTTTTATTTATTTTCTAATTCTTTTTACTGATATGAGTTTGAAAATTAAAAGTACATTATATCCTGAGTTCAGTACTTTAGATCATCGAAATTTGAGTTAATTTATTTACATTTTTAGACTATAAGTTAGGGTCAATATTAATTTTAAGGCCTCATATGCTCTTTTATACAATGATTATCAATTCGATTGAGAAATTGTTAAAAATGATATCAATCTGATAAGTCCATTGTTAAGAGTAGTTGTCTATTAGTGATCTATAGTGATTAGTAATTATCAATTAATATGATTGAAAGAGTAATCTGTATATAACCCACTTATTAGAGTAAAACGAAATGGTTGGCTCTATCGTCACTAAAATGCTAAACCCATTCAATGCTATTAATGCTTGTCTAATAGTAGTGTAATATGATATACTGTAGTAAAATGTAGACTACCATTAGTAGTATGTAATTGCTATTAGTTATAGTGTACTTCTCTATTACTAATAGAATAGCAATAATTTAGATAATAATAACTTAGATTAAGTAACATTAAAACTTTGTACTAACTAAAAGTTTTCCTTTAAACTTAGAAAATGGTGTTTATCCTTACTTTTTTACTTATCCCAGTAATTTGAAAGTAGTTAGAGATGAGAGGCCACAATTGACTATCACTACCACTAGCAATACCACCATCAATACCACTTTTGACTGCATTGCCACCGTCTCAAACTCTATATCTTTATTTTTGTATTTGACTATATTCTCGTTCACTTTCATTGTAATGTATGACTCGTTTCTTATACCCGTACCCGTATCTGATCCCACTTTTATTAGAATAAACCAATATATACTCTTTTCTTTTAGGTCCAAATTTAGTATAATTCTATACTAACATACTATGCATTCTCTCTCTCTCTCTCTCCCCTCTCTCTTTCTCTTTTTCTAATATTAGATTCTGTTTGTTGTTTTATTATAGTATTATTTTTATTATTATAGTCTACTCTTTGATGCAATTTATCCCAAAGAATAATAATCTAATGTAAATTTACTCTGAAATGAGGGCAATTCGGACTTTTACTAATATTTAGCGATAAACTAATATTATTTGAATGGGAAACTATTAGATTATTTTGACATTTATCGTGTATACATTTCCAAGAGTAGACTGTAACCTATGTTTTTTGAATTTGATGTACAGTACAGTATGTCTGCTAAAAGTGTGTGTCATTTAAATATAATAGAGTTGAAAGCAAACTGTATTTTAGTAAATTGTACTGTAATGTAACCCATTGTGTTGGTTGAGTAGTGTTCTTCTCCTTTTCCATGAGATCTTGCTATCATCTTAATTAGTGGGTCCTTAAAGTGAAACTTTTGTAGTGTAACTTAAGACTAGGTTTATGATTGAACCTCTCATTAATTATTGTCCTGTATTATGTAATGATAGCTATTGCTTGCCTGCTGTGCTGGTTTTCATCTTACTGCTGAACTTACATTCTTATTACCTGTACTCTCTTTTGCAATACTAAAAGACTAAAACTTCTTTAACAATCTCTAAAATAGAATTTAATAAATATTGATCTTATTTTTTGCATTCTTTTCTAATTCATTTCTTTTTGTCAATTTGTTAACAAAATAGTTCTTTACTGTAAGAGCACTAAACTTAAAACAAAATAAATTGAAAACTAATCTCGTGTCTAATAATAATTATAATCTTCCCCTTTTGATAATACAGACGGGGATTCTCTCCTCCGTTTATTACTCAAGTATTCCAATTTGCCAAACCAGCAGCAGGCGAATCATACTCATGATATATGTGGTAAGTCATGCCTAAAAAACAATCGCATTCACACCTCGGAAACCTTTCACCCAATTAATTAAGCTTTTCAAAGATTAAAAGTAATTTTCTAACAATAGAGTTTGATTGAAGTATTTTTTAGATTTTTTTGCTATCTTTCGTAGAATTCAATATTTTGAAGTTTGCATATTTGCATATTTGCATATGTGAAACAATTGTGGCATTTGTTCATTATATTATTGTTCATATACAGTACAAACACATTATTATAATCTATCTTTCATATTAGTATATTATTCTAAATTTTAAAGTAGTTGTAATTTATATATAATTTTTAGTGTATTGCAAGTTTATGATAAAATTTTATTTATAATTTTTGTCACTATCTTTCTTATATATTACAAACTAAAACCATTTTCTCTTTACAACTTTTATCTTCACATCAGTATCAAAACGCACATTATATAGAAAATCTATATTTATTGAAATAATATTGAAGTAATTTTAATTTTTAATTAAATTAGTTGAACTGAATGGTCAGCAAACATCTCCACCTCTCTTAACGCAAGCTTTATCAGGTGAGACAGACATTCAGTTTTTGGTTGAGTAGCACTAGAACTTTGCTTCCCATAAAGCTATCATTAATTATCACACATTCACTTTTTTCGTTTGCTTCTGTTTTCTTCTAATAGTAATTAATAATTATGGCGCAGCGGCTGCCAGTGCTGCAGGCTTTGGAAACGCCAACTCTCCTGCAAATGGTGGTGCCAATAACCATCGCGGGCACTTCCCCGCCGCCAATAGTCCTGGTCCTACTATTGAACTTTATAATTCAAGTCAAGATAGTGTGCCGAGTTATGTACAGGCTGCCAGTCCTCAACCGGCATCAGCCTTTCCGTCGATAGCTGTTAGCAGGGTATGTCTTTACTCACTTCTCTAAACATCATTTATTATTATTAATCAAATTCGCTTATAATTTCTCTTTCGTATTTGTACTACTACTGTACTTATACTGTATTATTAAACTTACTGTATAAGTAGTGCACACTATAAGCGATATTTATTAGATTATATTTAATTTTTGCATGTATTTCATGTGTTGCTGTTTTAATGAGAAAATTTATTAATTAATTAAATGCTTTTATGTGATGCCATGTAATGAATCATTTTTCATTTGTCTTAATTTGTAATATAAATATGCATTACTGGCTCAGTATAAATATATCTCAATATGTATACTAATTTAACTTGATTTATGTCGTTTTCAACCATTTTTTCATAATTTTAATTCATTTCTATTGAAGGGACCATTGATTGCGGCGGCTTTTACTAATGGTTATCATTAAATTGAGTTAAAGATGATATCACACTCAAATTGAGCAATACTTCTTCTCTCATTATTTTAAAAATCAATTTAATTGTCAACTCGATTATTCTTGGCTTTTAATATCATTTTCACCTATTAATACTGCTAAACACAACTTATTGTGCGCTTCATTTTTTCACATAAAAATATTTTACTTTATTATCGAATGTAAAAAATATAAGACTTATCGATGGGCTCTTCCTATTGCAAAGGTATTTATATTAAGTTATAATACTCTACTTTAAGTTATTAATTAATGCAAATAATAATTGAAACTTTAATTAATTCCCTTTTCGGATGACAGACAAGTGTTTAAGAGCTGGACTCAGGGAAGGCTTAATTGGTTCGCTTAATTATTTTTAGTAATTTAAAATTTAAAACTGGAAATGCAACGAATTCAAAGCTATGAGTCATTAGGATTAAGAAATAATGGACTGAATTTATCTGAATTACATTGAATTATATGTTAATATAAGATTTTATTCAATTTTTCAATTGTTGGATAATCAAGTCATTAATTATGTAAAAAATTAGCTGATTTAACGACATATTAGCACCTCTTTCTCTATATATCAACTCATCATTTAAATGATATTATTTTAAATTGTGAGCAATTTATTATTTAAGGCTTAAAATTAAAATAATAAGAACTTTTTGGGCAATCATTCATCACATCAGAAAATAAAAACGTACACTTATTTTATAACTATATTTTCGCTGTCTGTGCACATCAAATATAGTTCATCTTTCAATTACACGCAAATTGTTGTACTTATCATTACTTCAACTGAAAATTTCAATAGAAGTTCTCTTTATGTCATTTTTGATTAAACAATTAGTTGTTTATCATATACTTAGCCGTTGCGTAAATGTTTTGGTCATAAACGTGAATGTATTTGTCGCTAAACTAATCTTATAATTGTATTGAAGACATTACATCATATCAGCACTTTCTCTTTCAACATAATCCACATTATCACTGATTTAGTTCGATATTCCCACAGAACTACTTCTCATAAAAGCTGCTCATTTATTAAGGTTTATATCCTTGAACTTAAACAAAACTAGAAATTGTATCAAGTTTTGAAACGAGAACCCTTTCTCCTTCGCACTCACACACGCATTAATTTGAGAATTAAAAAAAAGTTGGGATAATGCAGGGTAGCATACAATACATTAAGTATCTATTGATTACTAAAATAATTGTATAAAACTATAAATTATTTATTAATTATAAAATGACAAATGTCTGAATGCCATAATGTCATAATTATTGCTACAATTAATGAGTAAATAACTAATTATCAATAAAATAAGGAGAGAAATTGAACCCCCCTTTCCTTTCCACAAAATTCATTTTTGTTCAATCTTACAAACGGGCAGTTTATTAAACGTACTAATTATTAATTATAATTATATATTACGGTTCCTATACTATTATTATTATTATTACTATTATTATAATTGTAAGTTTAATTAATTAACATTCATATTGATTAGAAAAAAGATATAAAGTTTTTAAACAAATATACTATAAATGATGAGATGCTTCCATAATAATGTGCAATGAATAATGAATATATTGATAATAATTAAATTGAATCACTTTTTCAATACACTTCTAACATAATTATTGTAAATTTTCAAAGAAATAACTCTTCTAAGCAATTATCAGAAAATAATTATTATAATTACAGAATTGTGCGCCTAAATTACGATATAATGTCATTGTAAATGTATTCAATATAAGTTATGATAATATATTATATATTATAATATCTGTTAATTTGAACGCTTCTGTCAAACCTATTGTTAATTCTAATCATTCTAATGATTTATAATTCAATAATTTATGTGACACTTAAATCATTTTGGAAACAATGGACACTTTGAGTAGGCTTTAAAACATTAAGCTTTTTATCATGTGCTTAATTATCATTGTTTTAATGCAAAATATTTTAATTTTTACAATTATTAATTGCCAAAAATGCGATGTATTGTACAGTTGTTTTGCTTAATGAAAGCCAATATATTATTTATTACATATAATAACTTATTCTAACTATTTATCATTATTGCCACCGATTGTGTTATTTTTCTTTATTCTAGTTATTAGTAAATGTCTAAAAATTGAAACATTGGTTCAGACAAGAAGAGTAAGAAAAGTTTGTAGAAATATATTTATAGAATACTATTTGTTATTCACTTTTTGCGTTACAAATGTGACAATTTCTCAAATGCCTTAATGAAAAGGATAAAAAATGAGAGACAAGAATGAGACATAGTTTCGCATCGACTTTACAATAATTATCACATTTATTACAGTGCATGTTATGATTATGTCTCTAATGAAAAAACAACAGATACTTGTAATACATTTCTCAAAGCAATAGATGAATGTGTCTTTGTATGCGTTTAATAAGTATTATTATTATTAAATTTATTATAATCATTATTATAAGTCAAATCATTTTTTTCTGTAAATACCTATATATTGAAATTTAAAAAATATAAATATATACATATATATAAACTATTATATATATACAGGTATATATCATACATATTTTAAACTTTATTGCCTTTCATTTTTGTCTCTCAAAAGCTATTATAAGTTTAACCCAAAATCATAAGTTCATACAAAAGTCGACTTTGTGTAAAAATTATTAATTTTTGTTTATCTGCTAATACTTTTTGGTTCAGTTATACTTATAATTATTACTTCAAAAAGTTGTTAATTTTAAATACAGAAAAATTTCTGGCTTTGAGATTAAAATGAATTAATTTCTTTAAGATTTTTACAATAATTATTGATATATTTTGACAATAATTGTCACGATTTTTCTCTTTGCCATAAAGTTGTTGTTAACTTGAATAATAATTGTACAGCTCTTCAAACAATTAATTAATTGTAAAACAATTGTGTAATTGGCGTAAAGCAATAATTACTTATAAAATGCTTTATTACTGTCTAAATTGGGAAAACTTTCGCAGAGATTAAGTGTGATATAAAGTATTTTATGAAATGATTATTTTAAGTTATACTGTACTCAAGTGATTGAACATTTATTGCAAAAAATAGCCATAAATATCAATGTATTCAATAGTAAGAGATATCACAAAAGCAATATTGAGTTTAAGCAATATTTAAAGCAATATTTATTTTATCAATAAATAAAATAATGTTTTTATTGATTTAATAACTTATAAAATGATATCTATATTTAGTCATTTGTGCGCTTTTCTCTGTGATAGACTCACCAAACACAAGACGGCTCATAATAAGGCAATACAAGTACTATAATAAAGAAAGCTTTGATCCTATGCTAATCTTCCTTTAAATATTAACAATTTCTGTTAAGCATTACTATTAATTGCATTTCATCAGAATCTCTATTAACTGGTTTGCAGTTCTGTTTCTATACAATAACTTAATTTATTTGAGTTCTTATAAAAAGTTTGAAACTGCAGTTTTAAACTAAACTAAAATGCAATATTGTATACAAACTTTTCAGTACTGTGAAATGAAAAGACAGTACAAACAAGAATGATAGTACCACTAATCACTGT
>JAQGCH010000523.1:0-22355 GCA_034699485.1 Nanhermannia elegantula | reverse complement strand
GGTGCCGGACTCATGATCGATGGGTCGTGGGCTCGAAACCCAGCCTCGCTGTTCTTTGATTGCAATATATAGGCCATATATTGATTGTTTTCGAGCAATCCCTAGGCCCGTAGCATTTGCCCACATGTAACACCTGTAAAAATCTCACTCTAACTCTGGGCTAAAGGTGAGATCTCCTCTCATTAGGAGTTGACCGAAAAAATGTTATGTTATGTAATCAAATTTATTAAGTTTTATTGAATTTCTTGCTTTTTTAATACTTAGGCTCTTTTCTATATACAAATGAATGACAATATTTGTAATTTAATTTCTATTTTAGTTTTATTTTTTAAATCATGTTTACTTTGTGTAAGAACTAAGTTAATATTGAAAGCTTTTAAATGATAGTTACAAGTATTTTATCAATTTAGGACTCCTTGAAAAGAAAATTTTAACGAAATTATGTATTTAGGTTTGCCATTGAGTTGACGCTCATTTATTTTATAATTTTGACGACCAGTTCCATTAAGTTTGATTGATTAAACCGAGTAATAAAGTTTATGAGGCGTCCATTCATTCTATTATTTTTATTTGCTCTTTGCCTCCGATCGACCACTAATTGCCCTCTTGTTAATAACCCGTTTAGCTCTATTAGAGCGGGATATATATTGCTATCGCATATAAATTGTGGATATACCACAGCTATTACTACAAGAATGTCACAGAGGATCATACCGGGTCTGCGGGTTCCGCCTGAAACGCAATACATCATAAACTTATTTTCACTAAATTTTATATTTTTCTAAACTATACCATAATTATTGTCGTGCATTAGTTTGTATATTCTTCTGTGTATTTTTTCAAAAAACTTTGCTCTTTCAGTATTGAATTCTATGATTTCACGATATAAGTCCTAAAATTATTTTTAAATTCAGTATTTACTCAAAATTATTTCCAATTTTTATTTATACCCATCTTATCATATGCTCTACACATGTCTCCCATGGAATTATAGTTAAAGGACATTCAGAATTGGTGAGCACTATATGAACAGCTTCCGGATCATTGAAGAAATTGAATTCAGCATTTGGTAGAGCGTTACCAAAAGCGCTGACACAGCCTCCCATTAAAACAATTTCTTTAATATTATCAAAGAATTGCGGATCAATGAGATGAGTGAGAGCCAAATTGGTGAGCGGTCCCAATGCCATAATTGTTATTTGCTTTGGAAACTGTTTAGCAAGTCTTGAAAGGGCATTCACTGCATGTTCGCTCTCTATCGATATATCGACAGCAGTCATCTCTTTAGTGCTATTTCCGAGTCCGTCTTCTCCGAAAAATCCATCTTCAAATCCAAGTTTATTAACAATTGGATTGTTAGAGCCTTTATATATATTAATTTTCTTTTGAGAAAATAATATTTCAATTTTTTCCGGTCAATAGCTCTGAATAAAATTATACCTCAATATCGCATACTTGTAAAGTATGACACACATTGTTGACAACATTGTCCACCGATGTATTCCCATAAGAACAAGTTATTGCCAATAAATGAATTAATCCATTTTTATGGCAATTGGCGGCTAACATGATGGCTAACGCATCATCAACTCCACAGTCTGTGTCTATGATTACATACTTTTTTGACAAATTTGATTCATTCATTGCAATTGAAATGCAAAGTTTTTGTTCAAGACTTATTCTTAAGTAATGTTTCAATCTTTGAGGGCAAGACCAGACAAGACTACCTTTTGCTAAAGTTAAAATACTTAAAAGCTTTAACTCAAAAAAGCCTTAAGTCAATAAAGAGAAATATTTGATAACAAGTGACGCAAGTTATGAACTCAAATCATTGTTTTTTCCAAAAGTTTTTGCTCTCCCTTTGATAAAAAATAACTTATTTTCATATCTGACTCCCAATGAATATTATAAGAGATTTTGGAAAAATTCGGTTGATTTTCCTCATTTATATTTCTTTAAGTTTTTCTGTTAACGCTTTAAAATATTTTAAATTTTAGCAAAAGGCTAGTCTTGCCCGGTCTTGCCCTCCAAGATTGATTTTCTCTTCTTAAATAAACGAATAATTTTATTACAGCAAATCAGATAAATGGATCAGTTTTTATCTTATCTCACATTTGTTTATACATTAAATAAGTTTGAAGTCAGAAAATAAATGATTTGGTTTAATTGCTTTATTGTGTAATTAAAATGCTTAAGATTTAATATATAGCGTTAACTTAATATAAAAACTATTACACAGATGTCTGAATATCTTTAAAAAATTGTTTCAATATATCCATTAATAGGTAATTATGAATGTAATACTCAAACAGCATTGATATCGCATTCAGGCTGTTGTTGAGGAATAATACCCATTCTTCTGGCGATTTCCTTAGATCTGATAACAATTTCTTCCTGAACCAAATTGAAAGACATAGCAAGAAGAGAAAGTCCAACAATTAAATAAACACAACATATAATAAACTTTGTTTGTTCCTCTTTATTATCAGAAAATTTTGCTGAACCCGGAACTAAATCCCCGAATCCAATAGTGGTTAATGTAGTGAAACAAAAATAAGCCCCCTCTAGAGGGCCCCAACCCTCTTCCCATAGGGAAAACATGAACGCACCACCCATTATGTACCCAATAACGAGAAGTATGACCAGCCATATGGGGACTCTATCGGCATCGTTTGTTTTGACGCTTTGCGGGACGACTACAACCTCAGTGTTGTGTTTCGATAATTCATTGACTGGAGTCGACTGCGATGAACTCGTAGTTGGAGGTGTTGATGGTGTCAATGCTATTATTGACCTCACTTTTTGGTCTTCATTTTCACAATAAGTAACTTTCACTTCTTTTCCAGATTCTTGTATTTCATTACTATTGCACTTTTTGAGCTCAATTTTTTCATCATATAATTTAAGATTTGGCTTATTTTTATTGTAATTTGATGAGAACCTATCACAACAGCAGAAGCATATGCAACATATTCTTTTATAACTAAATCTAAAAGTTTCTGCCATTAAGTTTCCCAAATTTGCTAAACATAAGAACATGACAGGGATTCCAATCAAGGCATAAATCATGGTCACAATTCTGCCCCAATCAGTCTTGCACGTGACGTTACCATATCCTAGAAATTTATTAGAGTAAAAAGTTTTCTCTTTAAATCCAAAATGATCTACAATTCAATAAAGCAAAGTGTTATTACCAATCAGTCATATATGATAAACATTGACTCTCAATCATTTCAAATGAGATCAATTCACTTCAAATGAAACATACAATTATTCATTTGCTTTATATTATTTTGCAAGACATACCATTTAAAAGATTTAGTGGAAGCGTATATTTACTACTCTATTACAGATATTCCTTATTTTAGTGACTTTTTTCTTGTAAATAACATATAATACTGTCTCTAATAGTGGGCATCCAGCGGACGCCCTAACTGATGACAGCAAATACTTTTCTTAGTTAATCATTAAAAGTTATGATTAATATATGGTCTGATCTCAATATTATATTTTTAGATAATTTAAAATTAATAAAAAAATTGTGTTTACAACGAGTGAATAGTTTATTTTGAAAACATACTCAAAACCCTCAAAACATCTTATATACAGTGAAAGTAGTAGTTCGTCGAAAACAAGTTTCATAAAGGGTCAGAAATATAAAGAAATCTCCGACATAAAGATCAAACATAAAGATATTTTTAGAATGTGACGAAATATAATTTCAACATTTATTATAAATAATAATTAATTAACTCTTTAATGGAATAATTAGATCGAAAGGATGAAAAAGTTGACTTTAAAATATTTAAACTAACATAAGACAGAAATAAGAGTGAGACTAAATAAGACGAAGTGTACCTGTTGAACATGCCTATTACTCTTTCGCAATTATCTCATTTTAAAATATAATTTATTTATCCGAAATAACTATTAATACACTGCAACCCTGGAACCCAGTATTAGTTTTGCATAATTTACCCCGAATTTGTTAATTTTTCTCTATTTTTAACTCGAAAAAAACTATTAAAATTGATTGAACCATAAAGAGATAAGAATCAAACATTTAAATATTGCGAAACAAACACTGCATTTCAAATGAAATTTTCTTTTTCTCAGAAAAATGATGTCATATTTGATTAAAATGCTATTAGAAATAACATTTTGTTTATTGTTTTAATGAGGACGGAGTGAACAAAACTATAATAAAAATAATAATTGCATACAATATAGAGCTTTTCGAGCGCTTCCAATAGAAAAATAATAAATTTACATAAAGTTATACACTATTATTATATAAAACAATAGGTTAAAATCTTTGTTTAGTGATTGTAGGACTGTAACTGATTATGTTTAATAATAGGTCTGTGTTTCTGAATAAATGATTTCTTAACAAAAATCACTCTAATATTTACAGTTCTCTTGTTATGTTTAGTAACTTGTAATGACTGAACTTAATTCTGTCCTTTCATTTCGGAATTGACATTTGTTTGGCTAGAAATGTGACCCTATTTTGGTGTCTTATTACAAGTTAAATATATGAATTGAGAACTACTATTGTGAGATACAGTACTTCTTTATGGTTATTCATGATCTGTGGTATTGAACTGCTCTTTGGAGACATTTTTTAAAACATACATAAAATTTTTGTTATTTACGTTTAAAGGCTTTCAGTATGAGTACAACATATATCATATGATTTGCGATTCTTTTTCCTCTTTTGCTGTCTTTTTTATTTTCATATATATTGAAACCGTTCATCCTTTGAAGTATCGTTTTAGTATAGTTACAAACCGACGAGTGAGTGATGTGTATGAATACAGTAACAGTTAATGTATATACAGTACTGCAAATAAATAAGCACAATAAAAATGACTATTCTTTTGACATGCATTGAATACTATCCAAAATGTGCATAACTTAATCGTTTATGATTGCTGTGACGGACATTCAAACAAAAAATATTTATTGTATATTTTAAAGTTGCGCAATAAGAGGTTATGTGAGTGAAAATCATTTTGAAGCATATTTTGGCTCAATAGTTAACGAGTGAAGATATGCTCTTTTCTATAATGCAGATTCCACTCGTGTTAGTCTAAATTCAATATTCAAATTGAATCTTTCTATAAAACCATACCTGTACAAAGCGCAGGGTTTCCTAGGTGTCGACCCCCTTGCTTAAAGATGGCTCATGTTTATGCATTTTCATTATTATTTTGGGAAAAATCTGGAGAAGTTTTAGCAGAACAATGATTTGGTACAATAATTGTCTCATTAAACCGAAGTGCTTTTTGACCCACCCTCCAAATTTTAAAAAATGCTCAAATGGCACCATACCCAGAGGTCGAGCCTTGCGCAACACTGCTATAGAATTATGTTTAAAAGCATTTACATATACAGTATTATAATTTATATTAATAGTATTTGTATTTTAAAAAGAATATTTTAATTTCTGAAACAATCTGATTCAGTGATATTTATTTCATGATTGATGAATAAGGTGGGTCTGAATGCACTAAAAAAATGAAAAAATATGAATTAAAAAGTTCGCAAATAATCATTATTTTGAGACCGTGTCAAAAACTCAAGGATTTTAAGAGAACTTTTTTTATATAAAGATTTTTCGGCCAAAAATTGATTGCCGTCAAAATCTTTTAAAATTTTCGTTCTCTAAAAGGAGAAACATTAAAAATAGCCATTTTAATTTTATTATTTAATATATTGAATAGGGGAATTTAAAAAATCAAAGGGGGACCAAGGTACTATTTTTGAAATTCTAATTGAAAATCGCATAATATGCAAGAAAAGGTTAAACCACAAAATATATCATATTATACAAAAACTTCCAAAATATGCATTTTTATGTTACGCGTCTATTCAATCACTTCTGAAGTAATATCGAAATGACTTTTCGGTTTATGAACACCACTGGCTGGATAGCTAAATGGCTTAGGCACTAGTTCTTAATTGAGTCAAAAGTTCACACAGATCACTAAGTAGCTGTAGGTTCGAGTCTAACTGTATGTCAAAAAGAATTTTCCAAGGCTTGCATAGACTAAAGCGGCCCAACTTAGTATACTTATAACTTAGACCGGACTACAGTTTAGTCAGAGATAGTCCGTGTTTTACAGTTAATGTGATTTACACTATCCTAATCTGGCATAAACCGCGTTAATGCCTTTGAGTCGGAAAAGCGGTATATAAATCAATAATCAAAGTGGTTTATAAACACCAGTATTTATTCCTAAGAATAGTAATCCAATAAGAATAGCAAACCAATAAAAGTCAGGATACAAATTAAAGACGATAATCGATTTCTTTTGATTTCAACATAAAGTATTTTTGCGAACCATATAAATATCACTCAATATTTTGTTCTCTTTTCTGCAGCAATAGAAAGACATGAGAAACAGAATTTTTATTATGTGTGCAAAACTTATATGAAAAATAGTTGCTCTGAATAAATAAGGATTTCCTTCCGTTTTCTCACATGAAGTTTTTGCTCATCAAATGTTAAAATGTAAGATAAATGCATATCATTACAAGGGTTTTCGTATAAAGCTATAGACACTTAGGGTGAGGTCAGGTGAGATGTTTCTGTGTCTCTTTAATCTAATCAATTTTAATTTTAGCTTTCAATTAGTTTACTGTACTATTGAGTTCAAAAGATTTTGACACTTTGTTTAAAATATTCTTCAGTATATACTTAAGTGTAAAATATTCTAATGAGTAGTCTATGAGTTATTTTTGCAATGCTATAAAGTTTATAACTTATTGCAGTTAAGAGTTTTGAAAACTTACAAAACCGATAATGCGGTACAAATTTGCTTAAATATCAAAATTTATAATTAATTAATAGTCTATAATTGTTATAAGAATTTCCTTAGTTGTTGTGTAAAATCAATTTTGTCACATCTTTATAAATAAGTTCACTTTAAGTTGAATAATAGTATTTTTAGAATAATAATAAAATTTTTACTATAGTTGTAAACAACAGATCAAATCGAGTTGAGTCGAAAACTATGAACCCTTACCGTAATTTCATCTAAAAGTAGTTCAACAAAAAAGATATTACAAGTCTTGCAGAGCTAATAAATATTTGTTAATGAAGTTTTGCTGTTGGCATAAGAAAATATATGTTATCCAACTATTTTAAATGAAGTGTCACATACTTAAAATGGAAAGTCGCTCATGTTATCAATAAAAAAATAAAGGCTTTCATTCAGATTAAATATGAACCACTTTAACTCGTTTTATGTGAGTTCATGACTTTGTATTGTTTGTTAAATTAGTTTTAGTTTTTGACATACGATATACACAATGTAGATATACTTTCACTTAATACAAGTTGCATTAGTAAATTACTCATATAGGCTGTCGGACTAAATACAGACTCTTGTGTACCTCATTTTTTCAGGAACTTGAAATAAAATTGAACATTGGGACGATTGGGACTACAACAACACTAGTTTAAACCGTTTAAACTAATAATGTGAATATTTTCCATTATTAAATGCAATCTCTTTTATTAGCATAGATTCCTTCAGTGTCTATGAGCGAACTTTTTGGCCAGTATTGTAAAAATACATAATAAAAATATAATAATGTAAGAAACTTTATATAGAGAAATATGGAAAAACCCAATGATTGAGTTTAAATCTTTTGTAATGTGTAAATGTGTTTTTAATTATGAGATATCAAAATATTCAAGATCTCAACTAAATATTATTGGATTTTCCATATTTCTCTATATAAAGTTTTGTACATAACTTTATATTTATTATTTATTTTACGAAACTGCCCAAAATGCTCGCTAATAGACACTGAAGCTGATGCAGTTGTTAACCTATAATTGCAAAAACCTTGATTGATAAAAAAATACTTTCAAAGCCTGACTAATATTTTACAGGATATTTTATTGCACTTAAAATATTTATTTTAATAGTTCTAAATTTATATTTTTATCGACTATTACACATATTAAAGCAGTAATTTATCTGTACTGCGCGGTCAAGAAAACAAAATGTTTTCCTTACTTCGAAAAAGTTGTGGAGAGAGAAGCATTTTAGAACTTATTGTATTTTCCATTTAGTTTATTTATATTAAAATCTCAAAATAAATTATTCGGGTTTCAAAAGTTTTGTTACACTAGATATCACTCGTCTTATTTGTTTTTTTTGAATAAAAATGAATTTTTAATGACAACAATTAGTTCATTGTCATAAAGCATAAATTTTGAATATTATATCTGATTCACTATATCTAGTGTTGAATCAGCTCATAATTTTTAATTTCATTCTCGTTCTGGTTCCTGAAATTTTTAAAATTTCGTTCTCATTACGGAACGAAATCTATTTTCGTTCTCGTTCTTGGAACTGATTCAACACTAACTATATCTCATCCTTAGGCATCACTCGATATTCTGGGATTTTTGCATAATAAATAAATAATAATAATACCATATTTTATACACCTTTGAGTTCCAGCTTAGAGCTGATGTTCTGACTCATAGGTATTAAAATGAGCCCACTATTACAGATAACTATTATTATTATGATTGAAGGTACCGAATATTTATGTGAATTACAGATTAATCAGCTATCCAGTGGTGGAGGAAAACGGGAAAACCCGGAGAAAACCCTCCGAAGACTGCTTCAAAGTGGACACAAACGTATATCAAAGAAATTACTGGAAACTGGGATTCGAACCCCAGACCATATAATGCTCAGATTGATGCGCACTCGTCTGACTATGCTTTTAGCCAACTGAGCTACTGTAACAGTCCTGCATAGCTTTGTTCTTTTACCGGTAAAGATACATTCATTTATATTAATTTCATTAATGAAATTATATTTGTGAGTATTAACTAATCTCTAGCCTATCTGTATACTATGGCACAGATTTCTTATAAACTAAAAATAATTTTATGTCGAATTTTCTGTAAAGTTATATTCACTAATTAGGATCGATTAAACTATGCGTATCCCGTGTATTGGATTTTTAGAAATTAAATCTTCAGGGTCGGGAATAAAAACAATTGATTTTCTAAATAGCACATAAGGCATGAATGATTACAATGAATAAAATTAAGAAAAACCAGAACTTGAAAATTAACTTATCTTAAAAACTTTGATCCAATTCAATAATTTTTTAACTCGTATTACATAAAAATTGATACGTTGTTGTTATTTACTTGAGTGTTGGGGCGCACTGTAACTTATATGTGCTGTGGGCTCGAAAACAATGGATCTTTTGGCCAGAAAATCCAGTCAAAGAAACGAGCGGGTCAGGATTGGAACCCACGATCCTTCGATCATGAGTCCGGTCACTTAGACTCCTATACTTTTTTATATAAAAATTTATATCTAAATTATTTTCGTTTTATTATGTAAACAATATTTTTAAAGAATATTATTGAATGTTAGGGCCATTTAAATAAAATTTATGGTTTGGAATGCTATTTAAGGATAAAATTTAAATTTCGCATTAGTTTAGATTAGTTTGAAAGTGAGCTTTTCTTTCTTCTCTTTTAGTGTAAACATACAGCATATTATAATTTACATAATTTACTAAATCATTTTTAAGAATTACTTTAAATTCTATTCATAACTAAAGCAGTTGAGATTTATGTATCAGAGAAACGTTTATCTAATTAGCTTATGAAGGTTTAGTCAAATAAAATACATTTAAAAATTATCTCATTTTAATATTCTGTATGATTCTAGTTTCGAAACGAGTGTCGTTTTGTATTACCTGTATTTTACTCAATTGTAAAATCTTGAGAAACATTTCAAATCTTTTTGGATAGTTTCAAATTAAATACTTTCATAAAACATTTTCAAAAATGTGTTCAAATTTGAAAGAATTTGATAAATTCCAGGGTTTTAGGAATAATAGCTATTTTAAGCATAGAATTTTTCAAAAAAGTTAATCAGAAATTTAAGAAAAATAACTCACGTTATAAAGAATATACCGGTACATAAAAAATAAATTCTTTTAGCAAATAATTCAAGAATAAATTGAAGAATAATTGAAATAATATTTAAAATAAAATATTCTGCTTTCTAGATATAGCCAATAAGTCCTCCAATAAGTAACTGTTAAACAAAACTGTTATTTTAAATAAATTGAACAAAAAATATTGATTAGTTTTTAGCCGATTATCTGAAGCATACTTAAAACAGTAAAATTGATGAAAATGAATTTACCGATAGTGGTGATTACGGTTACACTATATAATAGAGCTCCTGAGAAAGTCCATTGGTCTGAAGCTCCCCCATAGCCTTCTTCTCGGACAGCCCTAACAATAGTTTCTTCGAACTCTTTAAGTCTTTGAATAGCATTGTGAGTCCAATTTTCGGGATGAAGTACATTCAAGTTGTTTGTGTAATTCCATAAATCAGAAGCGCAGTCAACCCTTTCTTTTTGAATATGATGTCTTTGTCTGACTTCATTTTTAGACTCTAGAAATGTGAAAATAAGTGCTCCCATACATGAATATGCGATGACAAGCAGACAAAGTCCAGTTGTCGAAAACAAATGAGTTAGAAATACACGAATAAAGTATAAAAAACGATTCAATCTTCTTCTTCGTGCAGCTCTCGCTTCTTCGGATGTGATCCATTGAACTTTCCATCTCCGCATTCTATCCATTAGTCGTAGTTGTATTTGACTGAAAATACGATCATCTTCTTTAGAGCGGGACCGCACGTAACTTACATCAGCTTCCTTTTTAACCGTATCAATTGATAAGTATTGAGTTGCACTTTCTTTCAACAGCTCAGACTTCTTGGCATCAGTTGCCAGCAATTTATTATAATCCTTAAGCTGATTCTCATCACTTTTGGTCACAAGAAGACTCGCATCGTTCTGATCATCAGTATTCTGATTGTGAGCTTTGAGTAAAGTATCGCATATTTCATTTCGATTGCCTGTGAACTCTTCTGTGCCAGTCTTGCGCACTGTTGCCGTTCTTCCTAACTTTCTCCGTGGCGTTTTCTTCGGAGACATTTGTATCTGAATGTCAGCATCATATTTATTTGGTGGCATTGCTTCCAACTTATCCGCAACTATTTTTTGATTATTTTCTGCATAATCAGGTTTGGGCTCATTTTCTTTGCCATTAATTATAGGCTGAGCTAAATAGTGTGCAACACTTTTTTGTGCATCACTTTCTGTGCTTCCTTCAGAAGACATAATTAATTTTGTTTCGCCGAAAGCAATATATGGAAAACAGACTAATTCGAGTCACTATATAATTAATAGATATATCACTTTACGGCACATAATCATAGTTTCTTTACGCTAATAGACATTGCAATAAATAAATTTTCACTTTTTTCAAATGAAAGATTTTCTTAACAAAAGTTAAATAAACAAACAAATAGCGAGTCATATAATTTGGCACTGAATGGCTCAGAATTAAACACAAAATACACCTAAAATTTGTAATAACGATATTTCGGTCACGAAACAGAACTGTTATACAAACTTATAATAGTAACAGAGCTGCGCATCTTTTTTATGGTTTGCTGACTTAGAGTTAGAGTAATTCTTTATCATTGCTCTCCCAGTATTAGGTCTTTAAAATAGAATCTGTGCGATAATAGATTTACTTTATACAGAATGTCATGAAATAAGAAAGTGCTCTAACCGTATATATGCGAACAATTCGTTCTGTTTTATATTTTAAGAATGCTATAGCTGTTGGGTATAATTGCTTTAAAATTTCTGAATATACTTAAAACTAGAAGTTTGTAAGTATCAGTCGAAAGATGAATATAAGGTGTTTTCTGAGCTTATGCTTTGTATTCTGTTTCAAAACTTGAGCTTTATCTTAAAATACTGTTTTATTTAGCACTCGACTATTTTAATGATGTTTATATACCGGTAGTTTCTGGTTTTAATATTTATTTTACCAAAACTTAAATTATAGATGAAAAGAGAGTTTGTTATATTAATTAGTTAGGTATAGATAGCGATGAGCTCAAGCTTTTCTGGCTCATTGGCTCAGCTCTGATATTGAATTAGAGGTTTTAATGACTCAAATCAAAGAAAAATATATTTTATTCAATTCAAGTAATTGAGTTTTAATTCAGACATTAAATGAGTTAATTATTCAGAATTGAAGTACAGTCAAACTCTTTTATAACTAACAGCCAAAAGCGTTCGTTAAGACCGGAATTCTTTATAAGTGTTCCCATTGAGATATGTATTCAAAATCTTACTTTATTCGTAAAAATACAAGAAATACCATATCGTTCAATAGGAATCTGATAAATTAATTACGATTTGCTAAATATACAATAATAAGCGATTGTTGGTGCGATTTATTGTTTATTATTAATAACAACTTATTATAGTAAAACCTTTTTTTTATATATAGGGGAGAAGTGGCGCAACGCGCTATGGCTTCGACTCCGGATCGAAGGGTCTGAGTTCAAACCCCAGGCGTGGCTATTTTTCTGCTATATGTTGGCCACATATTCAGTGTTTTTTAAAACACCCCTATGGCCGGACGCGTTTGCCCAGAGCCGACACGGGGTTATCCCTGTAAAAATCTCACTGGTTTAACATGGGCTTCGGTGAAATCTCATCTCATTAGGAAGTTGGCTGAAGAAAACGTTAAGAAAACGTTTTAACCTTTTTTTATAACAGTTTTAACTAAATTAGGTGTCTGTCAATGCAAAATCAGTATTGGCTTAATGCAAAAAAATTCAAAATAATTCAATGAATTTCTTTAAAAAAAAGCTTAATTTTTGACCGTTCTATTTAGACATAAAAATAAATTTTCTATTATAAAATTATTATTTATTTTTCCAGAAATCTTATTTTAAATTTGCGGTTCCCTCCCGTTTTTGCCTGTTTTAAAGTCCCGGAGTCTCCAGCAATTATGATATGATGAGTACAACAAATTAGGAAATTTATTATACGTAAAGTGTGTGTAACTTAAATATTTATATTTTACAGTAGTAATTATAACAAATGTATAGTTAGAGATCAACATTTTGTTAAATTCTGTTTAATTGAGCTTATATTCTATAAATTATTACTACAGCAATCAAATTTGAATGAGACTTACATTTTCAATACAGTCTTCAATATTTTGAAAATGTTTTCCTCAATCATATCAATAAGTTTTCTTTTAACTATTGATAAAATGGTTCAATTTTTGTTTAATTTTATGATTAAATTTTTAAATAAAAGTCCAATTCGTTCCCAAATAGATAAGTCCCAAAAAATAAATATTAAATATTCATGTCTTCAGTTTTATATACCGGTATATCTAAACATTTAATTCATTTGAAATAAGTAATGAAGAGCATAGGCTCGAAAACCATGAGCTTGGAGAGCCTAGGCGCAAAAACTTTAGAGCCTGAGCTCGAGCCTAGAGCCTAGGCTCAGCCTGAGTCAATGCTTACCATTATTATAATAAGAAACTTAGAGTATTAATGTTTTAGCTTAAAGCATATCAAAATCGCATTCATACCCTCTATTAAATGCAATTTTAAAATTACATATCACATTATCACAGGCTTGTGTAAAATTTTGGGTACAGGTTCATCAGGCCAACTGTCTAAGCCTAGGCTCAAGCAACCGAGCCTGAGCCTGACAAGCCTGGGCTCGAAAACCTTAGAGCCTGAAGCCTGAGCCTCGGACTCAAAAAGGGTCATCGAGCTGAGCCTGGAGCCTAGGCTCAGGCTAGCCTAATGCTCATCATTAGAAATAAGTCTCAAAACATGCGTTCATTGAAAAAATAATTTTTATTTTGTGGTATAACGTTTGAGGAACCAATTTATTAATATGACTAGCAGTATAAAAATCTTCAATAACTTATTAGCAGTGTTCCTCAGGCTCGGCGGCTCAGCTCAAGGCTCAGAGCTTTTTTCAGGCTCGTGGCTTGGCTCAAGGCTCAGAGTTTTTAGTTAGGCTCAGACTCACTTTAAGCAGGGAAAGAGTAAATGTTCTCAAAGTTTATTTTTTCATAAATATTATTTTATGAAATAACTAAGAAACGTAGTATACTTCAAAATTGTCTATTCAGGTTTCAAATGTATTCTAAATATATGATCATATATTTCAAAACATAAAATTAAATTTTGATTTAAATAGCAATTAAATTTTAAACAATAAAATTTTATGACTTCAATAACTTTAATACAAGATCAGGCTCGAGGCTCAAAGCTCAGGCTCAAGGGTATCAGGCTCAGCTCAGTTTCTTGTGATTTTGTCAGACTCAGGCTCGCCACCGAGCCTGAAAAGCTCGAGCCTTGAGGAACACTGCTTATTAGTAATATACACTTGTACCCTAAATCTTCACAGATAAGTCGCAGGTAATTAAGCCCTTTTTCCATAGTAATCCTATGAAAAAAGAGCTTAATTACCTGAGACTTATCTGTGAAGATTTGGGGTGCTCTAATAAGTTTTTGAAGATTTAACAAGCGAAAATCAGCAGTGGCGTAACCAGCTAAGAGGCTAAGAGAGCTATTGCAGATATTATAATAGCTTCTCGAGATAATTTCGCGAATTTAAGTGCATGTCTGTAGCAATATCTAAAAATTATCAAATTTTTGATTTTATTTTTGTCTGCCCCCACTCCAACCAAAAATTTCTAATAAGTTTATTTCCCTTTCTTAAACTCTAAATAAAAGTAAATTCTGTGTCAATCTGTATCATATCGATCGCGAGTATACACACCCACCCGAAGATCTCGCACAGGAGGTTAACAGATATGAAACCCAGCATAAAAAGCAAAAATTTTATGAGAGCCTATCAGCAAATATTAAATGCTACACAAAAATTCTTATAATTCGCTTCTTTGTAAGTTTATAAATAAAATTTTGTTTAATTTGAAAAAATCTTTAATGTGTTTCATCGAAATATTTCAAAATAAAAACAGAACTATTAATTAAAAGTAAGCAAATATAACCAAACTCTTCCAAAAATAACTCTTTGGTAACGATGTTTAATGATATAAGTCTAATGTCATGTTTTAAAGTCTATGATTGACTAAAGTTATCATTCAATGATTTGTAAGTGTAAGCGTATGCGATCCAAACAGATCCGACATCTGCATCATTACCGTCTATATAAATCACTGGAATGTTTAGCTTTCTTTCCAATACACACTTGAAAATAGGATTTCTTAAAAGAGAACTTCCCGTTCCGATTAGTGTATGTATTCCCGCATCTTTCAAATACTTGATTGGCATCATTTCAAATATATTGCCTATAAGACCATCACAAATGGCTTCAACCATTTCATTTAAATCTAATGATTGACTAATATTAATAATCGATGCCTTAAGGTCTGTGTTATGCCTTTCACCGAAAAGAGTTGGCGAAACTAATAGGTCTACTTTTTGATTAGACCCATGATTTTCACTTTTTGACTGTGATTTTGAAATGTTGTAGGACTGGAAAAGTTTGTCCCAAATTTTGTCTTCAGCAACGTTGGTATCAGTCATTTGTTGGGTTATACTTTGAATCATTTTAACAAAAGAGTGCAAAACATTGCCGCCATTAAGACTTGCAGCTACTGATAGATAACGATTCTCAAAGTACGGAAAGTAATCAATTGCTTTGTTTTCAGATTCACTCTTTTTCAATGGAGTGAAATCTTTGGCCATCAATAAACTCAATTGCATTGAAGTGCTTATATTTAGTACTAATTTTAATGAAATTATAAAACATTATAATAACTTAATTTAACTTTAATATCGAATACCGGCAGTATTTTTCGTGTTTTTCAGGCTAGCAAAACATGAACACTGCATATCTCCAAAGGCAACCATGACTTGTGTGTTGGGCTCAATCCCGAGCCAATTAAATTGAGTGAATCCCGCATTAGCTCCCACTTTCTCTACTTTTGGCAGCAGATGAATCGGGAAGTCATTTGATTTGAGTCTAATTTGAGTAAAATTTATGTAAATTTTTGATTTATGTAAATTTAAATTCAAATAATAACATATTCTCATTCCAAGTGTGAGCGATTGGATCAAAATATCCCCAACCGGTGGCGTTTTGACCACTCATTAGCGGCACTTCGAGACCACATAAAATTGTTACTATAAAGTCCATAATAGTTCCGCTACTGTTAAACAATTTGATATAATCTGGTGAATTTCTCTTAAGCCAGAATATGGTGGCGCAGCCAAAACCACTGCTAATGTAATCGACATAAGAATCAGGTTTAGGCAAACTTGAAATGAATTGAGGGCTGCATCGACTGTCCTGCCAGGTGTATAAGTCACTCACTAGTGAATCATTTATAGTAAAATTGCATTTTTGATTATCGTATTCATAAAAATGATTATTATTCCAAAGCACACATCCATGCATTTGTCCACATATTGAAATTAAACCTATTTTTTGTCTCAAATCTAAGTCAATATCAGATAAAGTTTGCTGAAGACACGAAATTATGGTTTGTACGTTTTGTTGGCAATGATTTGAAGGCAAAGTTTCATTAAAGTTGTATTGAACACTATTTCTTGCAATAACTGTCTTCTCATTTGCATCTAATAAACTAATCTTAACACTAGTGGTCCCGATGTCTATGCCAGCGATCAAACTTTTAGAATTTGAACACATTTTATGTATTTTTAAATAAATTTACAATAAAAACAAAACAATTTTGGTACTTAAATACAACGCAAAAATGTCTCATTTTAATCAAAAAATAATATCAATTGATAAGTATTAATACATACTTTATAAGTAACTTTGTATAACCAAAGTAAGTGTATAAAATGTAAGTTATTCAATATTTACTTAGTATTTACTTAACCTTACTTAACAACTAAATCTGATGCATGAATAGTCACTTAAACTTGTTTTACTAGATATTAAGTTCATAAATGTAAAGTAACTTTACATTACATAACTGTTATGGCTCTTCAAAAAGTTGTATCACTCATAATATTCAATATAATATAATTGATTATTACACTTAGTCTGTTCTAAGTTTACATTTTCTAAAAATTAGTCTAATTCTGATTAATATACTGCAGACCCTTCTACAGTATTAGTCATCAAATATTGATAAGTGTGATGAAAATTGCACAACACCGGCAATTTTTCATAACAATAAACTTGATGTGTTGCATAACATTATAGTTTCACTGCTGATAAAGTAACTTAATTTTCTTTTGCCTTAAATTCAATCTGAGGTTTAAAAACTGGGATATATTCACAAATTTCATATGTTTTAAATTTAAAATATGGTATAACACTTTTTTGAATCCAATTATTGGACTCAGTTTTGCATTACATTGTTTTAATTGCATTAACTTTGGGAAAATTTTTTACTCAAAGTTTTAAATTACGTAAAGCATCAAAATTATGCCTATTTTGAATATTTTTAAGCTTGTAGTTAAAATTTTCATATTTTAATGAATTAATGATTAAATTTATCTAAAACAGATAGAAAAAATTTGAACAATTAATTCCCTCATAAATAGGTAGTACATAAAAGGGAATCAAGGTTTCTGAGTTTGGATTCATTTATTATATTTGTATTGTTTTAAAGTTATTGTCTTGTCATTCAATCGATAAGATAATGTATGTGTATATTAACGAATTATAATTAATTCCAAAAATATTTATTAATTAATGTTTAATAATAAGAATCATTTCCTGTGCTTTATTTGTAAGCTAAAGACATGTGAAAGACATGTGAAAGACATAAATAATAACTTTGCATTTTTGTACTTAAAGATTAGTATAAATGCTGTTATACTTTCAAAAGCTTAACATTCGTAATAATCTATTACTAATAGTAAAGCATTGGAAAGAGTTCTCATTATTAACAGTGATGTTCAACTTTAGTGTTACCTTAACTTTAATATTAAAACTTTTTTTACTCTCATATTTTTATAGTAAACTTTGGACCCTTTTTTACCTGTAGTTACCATACGCGCGATCAAAAAATTCTCTTTGAAAAAAATTGTGTTTAACAGTACATTAATAAATAAGTTTTGTCATTGAGTTATGACCAGACCTCGGCTTTTTCAGGAATTGCCGATTCCCGAAAAACTCCCGAAATATCAGAATTGTTAGTTAAAAAGTGTCTTTCGGGGTTTGCAATTGAGGGAATTTTATGACAATATAAACGCATGAATACACTCAAAATATACATAAATGTATTTTTAAACCCGTAATAAGTTTATTAAAGCAGTTTTTTCAACGAAACAAAAAAGTAAATAAACTACTAATACATATATTCATATATGACTTTTGTTAAATATAAAGTCATTTAAACCGAATTACAAGTAATATAAACCGAATTTCAAATATTATAACATATTTGAATTGATTAAAACCGAATTTGAAGTGATGAGTAAATCAAAAATAAGTTTAGAAAATAAACTTCAAAAAATAATTTTCAAAAATAGCGACTTTAAAGTTGAAAAAAGTTTTGCACATTTGGTTTGAGTAGATGTCGAGATCTCTCTCCCTCTCCCTCCCCCTCCCCCTCCCTGACAAAGATTTATACAGTACCTGAAACAAGAATGACCATTAGTATGAGCTCATATTGAAATTATTTCTTAATACCGGTATAAGATTACATCTTCTTTGCAATTATTTACTAATACATTCATTTTTGCGTATTGTATTAGTTCCAGAAGTTGAGGGGCTATTCGTTTCTTCCATTTAATTAATTAAATTTATGCGGAAATCACTTATTGTTATAAATTGATTCATTTGAAAACTTGTGTTTCATATTTATTTGTAAATACACTCAAAACACCTTTACTTCAATTATGTGTAATTACCAGAGTCTCTATTTTTCGGGATTTGATTCTTCAAAATTTCAAAACTTTAGAATAAAAGTTAATTAATACAAGTTTTTAATACATATTTGTTTTTCATATAATGTAGTCCAACAAATATTAAAACAAATTGAGATTTAAGTGTTAAATTCTATTTTAAACTATGGTTTTTGTGGAAAATCATTTTAAGAGCAAAAAAATTTAGAATAATTTTCTCAGAATATTTTTAAAAATTTTCTGAGAAAAACATGGGGTGAGAAAACTCGTCATTTATCAAAGACTTACTGCTTAAAAAACGTTTTGACGCGTAAAAAATTAATTGTTAGATATCATAAATTGGATGCTTACAGGCTCAAAGTTTTCAAGCCAAGGCTCAACCTCTGGGTTTTGAACCCAGGCTCAGGCTTTCACACAACTTCCCTAAACTAAGATATCTTAAAACTTTACTTAAGTTCAATCTTAACTTAAGAAATTTTGTATTTCTTAAACTTAAGAAAAATTGGAGCACATAAATGGGCGGCTCAATGCCTATGTGCACCAAACTGGTCACACGAAGAGCTCACCGCCTTAGTGAAGGGATACCGAGACAAGAGCCACATAAACGGAAAGGTAAATCTTTTTTTATATTTTCAATTTTTAAAAAATTTTAATCTTTATTTTTTTAATAGTTTTCTTCAACGCTCACTCACGAAAAGAAGAGGAATGAGTTTGAAGAATTGGAGTCCAATGTCAATTCGGTCAGCGTATATGGCGGTCGGACAGCGAAGAAACAGCTGTGACCGAAATGAAGACAAAGACTCGAAAAAAGGCCGCAGAAATGCGAAGACACCGCGAGGCAACGGGTAGTGGGTCTCCGCATAAGAGCTCTTAATAACCAATTGAAGAACTCTTATTGTGAACGATGAATCACCAAACAATTGAGGTGATCATAAGCGATGCGACAGTTCGATGCTAATCGAACAGAATACAGAAGCTGATAAAGAAGTTGAAAAGTGGTCGAAGAAATTTTGAAGCCTTCCACTCCTTCAACTAGTGAAATGACGCCATCAGCCGCTATAAAGATAATGGCATCAAAAGGTACCGAATTTCTTAGAGTTGGACTTTAGAGACGAGAGTCGCATCATCTCGAGCCGAGGCAAATTTAATTTTTTCTAATATTTCTCACATGTACGTTCTCCTCTCTGTTTGAGTTGACTTCAAGTTGATTCACTCTCCCCTGGCGGGTCACCAAGCGTTTCGCCATAAAAGTTGTCTTCAAGCGATGTTATGCAACACAACACAGGCGATGATTACTCGATAGAAGTGTTGGGGTTCAAACGTCATTTTCTCAGCTGTCGAGGCGTCGGAACCGCATTTTAAGGACCCCGAAAGCAAGTTCGATCACATTTCGTGTCTTCATATATGACATTGTATCGATTTTGTACTACACCTATTAGGTTGGCGATTGGGCTCAATAGTTGCGGCTCAAGGGGGTAACCAACATCCCCTAAAAGCCATCCATTGTTCTGGTTGGCTTCGATTCTTCTTTTGATTCCACAGTTGGCCCATATAAAGGAGTCGTGGACTCGTCCAGGAAAGGGGGCGACAGCGTCCTTGAACTCAAGTTGTGTGTTCGCCACCGCCTGCACATTGATTGAATGCCGACCTTTCCTGTTCACATAGTCGGCCTCAATGTCCAACCTCGGCTCTGATTTCCACGTGTGAGCAGTCGATGGCGCCGATCACGTTTGGAAATCGCTTCAATGCATAAAATGTACTTTTCGTTGAAGCGATTTAACCTGTGTGAGGAAATCTCACGAAATCCCGAACACGTGAGGCCAGTCCTGTAGCGACCCGGTGCACAACTCTTGATATGTTTGAAGATTTAACCAAAGAGTGTCGCCGGTGACGTGTTTGAAACGTTGGATATATTCAGTGTCGTTCATTATTTCCAACGGATTGCTGCGGTCTCTCATGTGTGGGGGTATTCAATATCCACCACATGTCGAATAAAAATTAAATTTGCGCACAATTATAAACTAATATTTGAAAACTTAAGACACATGAATAGGTGTCATAAACTAATTGCTAAAAACTTGTTTTACGACATTTTGTGAATAAGATCACGACTTAAGTGGAGCACAAATTCTTAACTTTTAACTTAAGTCTAACTTAAACTTAAGTCATATTTTGAGACTAAAGTTTTTTTTGGTGAATTACAGAATTGTAATACATATGTGATTATTACTGATCACTTCATTGCAATGTTAATGTGTGGTCAAAATTCAATTATTTATATGAGTTTAATATTTTTCATTAAATTTTTCATTAAATCAAAATATGAAAACAACTCTAATTAATTACTATTAATTCATAAAAAACTGATATTAATTTGAAACATAATTTTTGAACTCTAAATATGCAGTTTTCAAACTGTGGGCCATGGGGTTAAAAAAGGGGGTGTCGTCTGAGAGGGACGCAGAACAAAAAAGTTTGAAAACCTATGCACTCACTTATTGATGTTTTGAGATAAAAGAGTTCAAACCTTATAAGAGAACTCTTTTATATTGTATACTAAATGCTTGTCCTTTGCATATGAAAGCTCTTAAGGGATTTTCTATGCATTGCAAAAATGAGTTAAACAGATGAAAGGATATGTACCGAGTTTTAAACACATTTAAAAAATCAAATATCACTTCAAACGATATATTGTTCAGCCATTTGTGTCCATTGGTATTGCAATCACTTTAAATAACATCTAAACTTATAAATGACTGTATTGTAGAGCAGTAGTTCTCAAACTTTTTTACCTGCGGACCACTAGTGGTCCCTCCTTTGGGGAGGATAGTCCTCCATTCGGGGGTCTTGTGATCCCTCCTCCATCCTTTGATAAAAGATAGCAAAAGTCCTCCTTTTCAAGAAAATATTAAATTTGATTGTCATTCAACTGTTAATTGTATATTATAATCAGTGATTATAGTTCTGTAGAAATACTTTTTTTTGCAATGCATAAAACACCCCTTAAAGTTATTTTATTCTGTAATTCTATTGAACACAAAACTATAATGATTCTAAGCTATCGTTGAGCGAAAGGGTTAGACTCGTATAAAATCATATACAGCTTTGGCTCCTCCTTTCGCTCGAAGATAAAGCGGAATATCTATACAACTTTTTTTAATGAATGAAAAAATACGACACACGATAAGACCTCTGGACACATAAAAGGATTTCTACATAGTTGGTTATTTAATACATGCTGCAAATGTAAAATGTTTTTTTAATTATTTTTCATTATAAACCTAATTCTTGCCTTTAATAGAGCCGATCAAATAAAGTAGAAATTGGGAGAAATATTAAATTTTCTCAAATTAAAATAATGTCAATTTACTTTCAAATCAAAAAATCCTGCCTGTTATACACTTCATTTTTTTCAAGTTTTGCAAAAATGTATCCCTTGGTCCTCCCATTTGAGTGGGCAGAATAGCATAATGGCTTAGGCACTGACTCTTTAGTCAAAAAGTTCCCTAAGCGGCTATGGGTTCGAGTCTAACTGTATGCCAAAAAATTTTCCAAGGCTTGCATAGACTGAAGCGGCACAACATAGTG
>JAQGCH010000522.1:0-22360 GCA_034699485.1 Nanhermannia elegantula | reverse complement strand
ATCATTCTACTTGACCATTATGCCATTTATTAGGCCAAGTAAAATGAATAAAATAATTTTTTAAAAACCGTTGCTTACCACTGCTTTAGATAAACTAATCCTAAAGAACAAAAATTCTTTCAATATTTTAAAGTAGAAAAGAATATTAATTTTTGCCTTCAAAACAGATAAATTTGGAAAATTTTTGGGATTTATTTTAAATTTGGGAAATAAATCAATTTTTGAAAAATTTGGGAATAACAAACATATTTATTTTGATTTGTTATTACATAAATCTATTTTACCGAAGTTAGGAATGCAGACAACAGGCATTTAACCAAAAAGTTGCTACTCTAGTAATAGTATTACACAATTGTATGAATTTAGTTCAAATTGAAGTAAAAACAGGTTTGCTTTGAAAGCAAAGGCATTCAAATAATGATTAAATAATCATTTAGTGTTCAAAAGCATCTGTGAATGACTCACTTGACAGATAAGTTTTGATGAATAGCCTTCTCCTGTCTCTTAAGAAGTTCTCCTTTTAGACAAGTAGTTGAAACAGTTATACAATTCCGTACCAAAAGGTAAGTCAAAAATATTGACAATTACTTACGTGTCATTTGAATACATTGTATGCGTAATATTTAAAAAAAATTTCAAGTAATATCTAATCTGAGGTTAAATTTTGCTATTAATTTAGGGCTTTGTTATAAATAATATATTAATCGAAGTCTAACACTAATGCAAAACTTAATCTTAAGTTCAAAACTGATTGTGATTATGGTAGTACTCAGTGCTCTCAGCACTCAGTCTCTGCAAAAAACAAAAGGCTAGAGCGAGCGCTGCCGAGCATTAAGTCAGCAAAGTTTATGTTCAGATCATTTTTATAGTATTAATATTTCATTTTTGAGCTTATTTCGAAAGCAAGCGGTGTCATAAGCAATAAACTTACTAAAAATTCTATTCGACCAATTCTGTGCACCAATTCTATGTCTAAATTCTTTAGATATCAATAATTTGTTTGTTTAGTATAAAACGGTATAAAAATTGTAATTTTGTTTTAAATTTTTGAGACATGAAAAAGCATAGACTCTCGAGCTATTCCCAAAACTGGTATTATTAACAAATGATAGGAAACAAGTGTCAGACTTTATATTTTTGTGCGTTCAAACTTCACAACAGTTATAGTCAGATACAGGTATCAGTCAATGCATTATTATATGTTTTACTGATATTTATTCATTTAATCACTTGTAAAAGCCATTAGTTAATAGTGAATTAACATAATTGCTGTGCAAATACAAACAACTTTGAGAACTTTATTACTAAATATAAAACTTTTAATGCTTTTAATTGTAAATACAGAACTTTGAAGCAAAACTTCTGTCAATTAACTATATTTATACTTAAAGCAAAAATAACTTGAACATCAAATTTTAATTTCTTTAACTGGTAGTTAACAATTGGGTTTAGTTAATAAAGAGTTAAACAAAGATCAAGTAAAATGGCATTTCCAATAATGAAGGCTTATGAAGAAGGCTCACAAATAGCTGCGTCTTTGGTTGACGAACTTCGCGATCGATTCCTGGAAGAAGTGGCTAAAAGTCCTGAATTGTATTACGACAAAGATGTTGATCGCGTTAAGACAACTAATTGGCCGCTCCAACGATTCTTACAGCACCTTAAGAGCGATGTTGACAAAGCATTGGAGGCTTTAAATAAAGCCATGAAATGGAGAAAATCTTTCGGTGTCTTAGATCTTAAAGACAGTGATTTCCCGAGAGAGGGATACTTAAGCGCCGGGATAATACTTTATGGCAAAGACCGCAACGACACTCCGCTCATGATTTTAAGAGCAAAAGTTGGGAAGAAAATCAAGTCATGGGTTCCAACGGCTCAAAGATTTGTTGTTTATTTGATAGAGAAAATAGATTCAAAAGATACCGGAAAAGGTTTTTCAAATTTTTCATTTGTTGGCATTATTTTATATTTTATATTTATCTCATGATATGACAATTTTTTTAATGAGTTCCGAAACACCAATTGCCTCAACTAATGATAGACCAAACTAATAGTCATTTTTAACTATTATACCGATAATAATAAAGGTTTCGAAACATAGTTTAAAATAACACAGATTTTTATCAAACCTTAAAGAATTTATAGATAATTACTTTTTTCACTGACTAGACGAGTAAATAACTTATTACGAGTTAGCATTAGTTGTCAAACTAGTTGAAAAAGGTTCAAAACTGCTTATACTGTACGCTCATTAACTTGAACGTAAGCCGATTCACATATTGAGCTCAAACTATGCTAAAAATTTAGACTTGAGATAAAGATAAAATACTTATAACAATATACTGTATCGAATATTGCATAATAAAACAATTAAAATGAGTAATTATTATAAAAAACTACCGTATTATAGGCTTAACTATTCTGATGGACTGTAAGGGCGCTGGAGTTAAAAATGCTGACATGGATTTCTTACAATTTATTCACACTGCTTTCAATGAATACTACCCAGGATTAGTTCAGGCAGGTTTGGTCTATAAGTTGCCGATAGTCCTCGAGGCTGTCTATAAGGTGGTCCGCAATTGGCTTAGCGATGATCAGCAAAAGTATATCTATTTGATCAAAAAGAAGACTATCAATGATTATGTGGCAGCAGAACAATTGCCTGACTTTCTGTTGGGAACTAATACTCAGTCTTATCGCAATGTTCCGAGTGATGCCCCGACTGCTGAAGAATTAGCGAAGAAATTGGGGCTTAAAGAAGGGAAAGCAGAGAAAATGGTTAAACATTTCGAACAATTCTTCACTGAATAATTTGAAGATTTGATCTAAAGATTTATTTGAAATATTATTTGTTTTCTAACTATATATATAATAATTTTTTTTTACTTTTGAATTCAAAGATAATGCATATCAGTAATATGTCACATTTTATACTACTTTTTTAATGTCTTTCAAATGATAAGATAAATAAGTTAATTGAGAATTGTTTTATGTAATGTTATGATCAAATCTTTAGATTTAATAATTGTCTGGATTTATGTTTCAACTCTTTTCATTTTAATGAATCTCTTTACGTGTTTCTTTAAAGTTATGGTTTCTTTTAAAGGAATTCTAGATTTGATATTCAGAATATCAAAGTTTACAAATCAATGTTTTGTTCTCATATTCAAAACCTTTATCTTACTTATTGTCAAAAGTTTTAAATCGAAACCGAGGATTAAATTGTGAAATTAAAAACTCAAATTTTGTAATATTTTATATTTTTAAATATTTATTTAATATAAAATATTTGGCTGAATAAAGTGTTTTTCTTCCTGTTTAAATTTCAAAACTGTCAAAATGATATTGAAATAAGCCTTGAATTAATTAATAAATCTTTAAGTAATCATTAATTAATTTTTTATTAAGTGATCTTCACTTCTCTATAGCAGTCTTTCGCAAAATGTGTTACGTGAGAAGATATACATTAATTAGC
Source organism: Nanhermannia elegantula (assembly GCA_034699485.1). Taxonomy (NCBI): domain Eukaryota; kingdom Metazoa; phylum Arthropoda; class Arachnida; order Sarcoptiformes; family Nanhermanniidae; genus Nanhermannia; species Nanhermannia elegantula. The sequence continues at coordinate 18,885 of JAQGCH010000522.1, read as the reverse complement.
GTTGGCCGACGTTTTGCAATGGTCGGTACAATAGCAAAATTAAATCAGTTCTGATCACGGCTGAGGTCGTTCCTTAATATGCAAAACATGCAATATCTATATTTTATATTAAAGTACCAATTAATTTTAATTAAAATCTTGTCAATCAATAAATTGGCCCATGCCTTGTGATTGTTATATATGGTTATACTGTAGTATACGGTAGACCTTTCATTTAATATGTAAGAAATAAAATACTGTATACTAATGATCAGTGCTCTTCAGACTCGAAGGTTCAGCTCAAGGCTCAGGGTTTTAGTGAGGCTCAGACTCATGTGTAGCTCAGGCTAATACTGACTGAGCCTTAAAAGTATATGCATGAAAACTGTCAAGTTTTCAAAGCTTAAGTTTTCATAAATGTTCAAAAATTTTATGCTTAATGAAAATTGTAAACTGTGTTATGCGGTGTTATGAATATTGATATCATTTTACTCAAACTTTTCAATTCTATTCAAGATCGCCAACGAGTCTCAAATCTCGAGCCTTAAGGAACACCACTAATAATATATATTATAATAAAATCATAGGTCTAATTGCACGCTTCTATTATCGCTACTGTACTACAAAAAAACTGCATTGCCTTATATTAAAATTAATTTATATTGTTATGCATCGCATTTTCAACATTAAAAGGCGATTTACTTATTAAAAATGATTTGAGAGAAAATTTGAATTTAAGTATACTTTTATAATTAGTTCAGTAACTTAATGCCTACATTGATATCATAGCTTTAGTATAGACGGGAAACGATTCAATTGATATACACTATAAGTTCTCTTAATTTTCTATTTCATGCATTATAAAAAATAATAACTTTTACTCAATTTTAAAGATAATTGTTTTTAAAAACTTTATAAATTCAAAAGCTTCAAAATCATATTCAGTGCTCATTTTATAAAAATTTAGTTTAAGTATTTTTGAATTCGCTTTTAAGTGTTTGCGGTTTCACTAAATCCTGAGTCCGAAAATCTCTGCTTAACACTAATTTTGTGAAGAAATATTTACTTTCAACTATTTTATTAAAATTAATAAAAACTATGTCAATTGCGTAATAGCTATTCATATAGGAAACGATTTGGTCGAAGGAGTTTTAAAGTAGCAAATGTGGAGCAATTATAAAAATAGATTACATTTAGTATAATATAATGTGTACTCCAGTTAACTTTTCAATGGTGTGCATTGTATTAAAACTATTTGTAACAATTCTTTATAACAAAAGAGGTAGACTAAGGTTCGTCGAAAAGAGGTTCGTCTGTCGTCAGATAGTGATTGAAGAAACACAAAATAATTACTAATACCGGTCCAATACTGCTGAACTTTTATCTAATAACGATCAAGTATCGGAGCAAAAGCTAAAATAAATACCAATACCGGTCCAGTACCGGACATTTAGTGAATCGAGAATTCGTTTATCACCAGAAAATGTTGATTATATCTTATTCATTAAAAGTAATTATAAGTTATAAATTAGAAAATTTGTATAATTCGTATTCAATTTTACATTCGTTCCTTAGGATTTCGCAATACATAGTATTTGTTACCAAGACTTCGTAGAAAATCTTATTATTTATTTAGAGTTTGTATTTCATTATAAAATCTATACCAGTAAAACATAGAACTTTATAAATTTTTAAACTAAAAGTTGATTACTTATTAATGAAAAGTTATCTATTTATCAACAAAGTTCTGAACTGAAATCATTGGTTTTTCCAAATGTTTTTGTAATATTTATTGAGTCAGATATAATTTCAAAATTGTTATTTTTCCATCAACTTTGAATTTTGCAAAAAAAATAATTTTTGATAATGAAAATAAAACTACTATACACTTGTCTATGAACTTTTTTGATTCTTCAATAATAACATAGAGTCCAAATACGAATTGAAAATCTGTATCATTTATAACATTAAAGTTCATTTGTAATAGTATTTTGAACTTCAAAATTTTGATTCAATTGACTTGAGAAATAAAAAATTTGACCGGTAATTATAATTTTGTAAATGATTCACGTTTAACAGTTAAAAGTATATTCAATCATATTTTTGATTCATATATTTGTTAAGTTTTCAATTGATTCTATACACACACATTTCTATACATAGAAATCGATATACACTACTCCGGAATTTTTGTGTGTCAAGGAATGATTCCTTCGGCCGGGACATAGAGGTACTCTCTCGTGCAATGCGGGATATTCTTGTATCACATCATAAGTAGTGCCACATAATATAATTTCTTTAATTTTTATTACATTTATTTCAAGTATTTTGCTATTAATTTGTTTGTTTTTCAATATATGGTAATATTTTTTCTAATAATATTTGAGAATTTATTTTATAGATAAGTTGTTATAAAAAAATTTGTGCTTAAGATAACTTCATTTCAATGTGAAATTAAACCAATGAATGTCTCATATTTTGATATTTCCTTTTACTGATCGCGATATAAATTTGAGACAACAAACTATTCGAGACTTCTATTGAGAACAAACACTCTATCAATAACATAGAATTTAAGTTTAGATTTAAATAAAGAGTGAAAGTGTTTCTTATAATTACCAAAACTTGAAGCAAACAATGTCTTCGACAGCCTATACGTCATTCATAGAAGCGGCAGAAATCCCCACCTCATTAGTCGAAGAACTCAGAAATAAATTCCTCGAAGAAGTGGCCAAAAGCCCTGATTTATACTATAATGAAGACATCGAGCGCATCAAATCGTCCGATTGGCCGATTCAGCGCTTTCTGTTGATCCGTAAAAATAAAGTCGAAGATGCGCTCAAGAGTTTGATAAATGCGATGCAATGGAGAAAATCTTTTGGAGTTCTGGACCTGAGTGACAAAGATTTTCCGAAAGAGCTCTTTCGATGCGGATATTCGACTATTTATGGGCATGACCTGAACGGTGCACCCGTTTTAATAATGAGAGGAAATATAAATAAGAAAATTAAGTCATGGGTTCCTGTTATGAAAAAGTTCTTTATTTATCAAATCGAGAAAATTGATGCAAATAATAGTGGAAAAGGTATGACATTTTCGTTTACATAATTAAAACATAAATAATACTATTATTGGGATATAGGTTTAAATTCAAATTTATGAGTACCGGTACTTTACTTTTGCTGAAATGGACTTAAGTTTAAAAAATAATTTTATTGAATAGGATTAACACTAATAATGGACTGTAAGGGCGCAGGTATTAAAAATGCAGATTCAGATGCACTACAATTCACAACACAAGTCTTCAAAGATTATTATCCGCGATTGATATCCGCAACTCTGATCCATAAATTGCCGGCAGTTCTGGAAACAGTTTATAAATTGGTTCAGTCATGGCTTAGTGAAGAAGAGGGAAGATATTTGCATTTGACTAATAAGAAGAATATAAATCAATACATTTCTAACGATCAATTGCCAGACTTTATGAAAGGAACTAATACTCAGTCGTATCGCATTATACCGAGTAATGCTCCGTCGGCTCAAGAATTGGCTCAAAAATTAGGATTAAAAGAAGGAAAAGCAGAGAAATTTGTCAAACATTTTGAACAGTACTAGTATTTCAATGAGTAGTTTATTAATAGTTAGAAGTATTTCAAGTATTTTTACTCCTTATCTAATAAATTGTTTTTTGTGATATTTTAGAGGAAAATTGAATTTAATTATATTTTACTCTAGAGTAAGAGATAATTCACTTAAAATTGTGAAAAGATTATCAGAATTGTTAAAATTGTAGAAAAGTTAAAATTGACGACAATATGACATACAGTATAAAAATCCTTGAAAATTACAAAATAGATTTTAAATAGAATAAAGTTTAACAAATGATTAAATAAGATAAAATATTTTTAGTATAATTGTTAAAGTAATTATAACTATTTTGATTATAGAATAAAAATAATTTAATTTTCTATTTTTAAAATGTTTAAAACTTGTATAATACAAGTTATATTCAATGTAAGACTATTGTAAGTTTTGAAGAAACTTTTTTAAAAAAATTCTCAATTGTTTACACAAAATTAAATTAGTTATTAAAGTTTGATTATTAAAACTTGTATTTTAAAACTTAAAATCTCGATCTTAGAGAATATTTAGTGATTTTGGTGTCACCTTTAATCTGTTTTTCAAAATGAGTTACAAATACAATAATATAATTGATAGCATAAATTGTTATACTTTTTAGTATTTGTTTAATTGCATAATATCTTTAATTAATAAAAGCAAAAATTTCATAAACATTAAAACTCGTGTTAAAAAATCGTAACGTTCATAACCACTTTAACTTCTACACCCCATATGTTACGCTTTTGTTGCATGAGAACTTGATTTCTACCCACCCTAAACAACGTAACGGAATTTATGAATGAGGCCATACTGAACATAATGTATAATAAGTTATAAGTTTTAACACAAAAACAAAAGCTGAATCAATAATAGCAATAATAGAAATTAGTGTTTAAAGCGCAGCGTAACTAAGGGTGGGCAAGAAGGCTATAGCACCCCAAAGAATATTGAACATTTAAGTGTAGGTCTATAGCGATCTTGGATTTTTCCTATGTGTCCCCCAAATCCTGGTTACGGCACTGGTTTAAATAATTGAAACTTAACATGAATCAGACTCTTAACAATTAAAACACTCACACCAAGCAAATAGAGTCACAAGGATTCAAATATCTTTCTGATGAAAGGCATATTTAAGCACTGCCGAAAGCAAGTTCACAGAAAAATTAAAATATTAATTTGTTGATCAAAAAATGAAATACGTTGTGAAGCAAAAAAAAGTAATTATTTTTAAATAACTTATATGCTATTTATATGCTTTGTTCATTGAATATGGAAAACATATATTCTAAAATGAAATACTACCACTACTGCACGTCTACCTGTAGACTAATCTCATCGATATCAGCAATTTTGTACTTAAGTTAATACCTATTATCTAATATTGTAATTATTAGTATAAATAATCTCTAATAATTCAGGTTTTGGTCTCATTAAGAGATTTATTTATATTATGAGGACAACAGTCGCGGTAACCCTGACTAAAATCAATCAAACATTAATATTAGAGATATAATCTTTTAAAGTACCTGAAGTTGAGTAATATAAAGTTACCCGTTATTTTATAAATTAGTTTCAATCAATTTTTCAACAATACTTTAAACATAGACCAGTATTTCTAATATTTGATAAAAATGGCTCAAATGATGGACAATGTTTCAAATGAAGATCATTTTGAGGTACACAAATTGTGCCAAAAACAATTGGGTGGCATTTGGTGTGATATTGCAGAAAGTCAGCTAAGCGTTAAGCGCTTTACGTAAGTTTAGTTACTTTACAAATGCAGTTATTATATCTCTAAAATATGTTTTATTAATTAAGCACCGGATTTGTTAATAAACTTTTTTACTGCGAACTACCGGATAGTGCTGGGGAAAAATGTTTGGGTCAATATAAGTCAGTTGTGGTCAAAATATTCAAAAAAATCGATTCTTTTGATATTTTCAATCCAATGCTATCGATTCTCAATAGTTTAATATTATCTGAGAAAAAGATCGCACCAAAAGTTTTGAATATATTTAGCGGAGGAATGATTAGTGAGTTTATTGATGTAAGATTAACATTAATAATAATAATTTATTGTTTTTAAAAGAGGTCTTTTTTAATTGATATCGTTATTTATAAAGTACTGTAAATTTAATATTTTTCTAACATTACTGATTAAGTTAATTATGATATATTTGAAAGGGCAGACAATTTACTGGTGATGATGATCTCAAAGAAGTTAATGTCAGATTATTAGCTCAAAAATTAGCAGAATTTCATTCATTGAAAATGCCAGTACCTAAGGATGGCACCAAAACATTTAAATCAAGTTTTTGGGACGATTGGTATGAAAATAATATTAAAAAATCATTGACTGAAGGAGTACTGTATGAAGAGTTTCAAAGTAAAAATAGAGAATCACTTTCAAGCACAGACTTTGGATCAGAACAGCGATGGTTAAGGAAAGTGATAATAGATTTGAACAGTCCGATTGTGTTCAGTCACTGCGATTTTAATCGCGGAAATATTTTAGTTCGAGACAAAAACCATAAAACTAATGATAATTTACAAATATTTCTGATTGATTTTGATTACTCGAGTTATCACTATAGAGGTATGGATTTTGGAAAATACTTTTCCTCTTGGGGTCAAAAAGATTTGAATTTAGGATTCGAAAGCTTTCCAACTGATGAACAAATGTCTGTTTTTATTGACGCTTATTATGAGAAAAGTATTGAATTGTTTGGCGATTTGTACTCAAAACTGGAAATCAATTCCAAAGATAATTTGCTTAAAGAAGCGAAAATTTTTAGTTTATTTATATATTTATCAGATATCATGTTTTGTCTTTGGTCTGGAAGTAATGATAAGAATAAAATTGATTACTATTTGGTGAGAAAACTAAAAATGTTTCTAAATTTTATTAAATTGATGAATATATTTAAATTGTTTCAGGACAGGGCAGAGACAAGACTAAATGGTTATAATGTCTTAAAGAAAATGCTTCTGCAAGAAAATGTTCTGCAGATTGACATCAATTAAAATATCTTACTTTCAGAAAATTTAATTTCTATTTTTTCTTGTCCTCAACTTGTCTTTAAGATATGTTACTGAACATATTTCTGCATTTTGAGTCATATTACATGTATAACAAAGGTTTGAATATTTAAAAATTGATGAAATATAACTTTTATTTAATATTGTGAAAGCATTACTATTAACAATATTCTGTCTTTTCTTGTTTAACACCCAATTAATAAACTTGACTTTCATTAAACAGATAAACTCTCACGTAATCTATAATTACATGAGATTTTGTGAAATTAAATTTTACAACAATCATATCATTTGACATTTCGCTGAATACATTCAAATCATATTAGGTCTAATGGTTGTTCGTATTTTGATAATTTCCGATAGAATTCATCCAAAAAAATGTTTGGAATAAATTCAGTTTATGAACAATAAATCCATTGATATTCCAAACGTTTCAAACCTATTCCACTCGACAGCAAAAATATAAAAATTAAAAGTTTTAAACAATAACCTCTTATAAGTTATAACCAATGCACTTATATGATAATCTCTTAAAATGAATCACGTTATAAATTTAAACAGAGATTAGTGATGGAAATATGATTAGTGGGAGAGATTGAAAAATTTTTCAATGGGATGGGATGGGAGTGGGATTGTAAAAATGCGTGTGAGATGGGGTGGTAATGGGATTAATGTTGGGTAAGTGAATAAAGTTTATTGAAAACAAAGTAGTTTTAATTATTGAATCACATGATACAGAATGAAATATTTAAATGATTAAAACTTATAATATGTAACAAAGAGATTTAATAATTTATATCTTTTAATAAATAAAAGATAATCAACATTTTCTGGTGAATAGTTTCAAATCTAACTAAAAGTCAGTAACAAATCAAAGTATTTTAATAGAAGCTCTTGAAAAAGACTAGGAAACGCTAGAGTTTGGCACTTCTGTATATCGATAAAATTTTTATTATTTAAATTATTAAATTAATCGGTTATAGTGCTGTGTTGGCTATAAATACAATAAAAACCCCGTTATTGTAAACGAATTGTCGTGTCCCAAACATTTTAGTATAACGGGGATATACTGTATAAAACTTTTCAATGGGATGGGATGGGATTAAAAATTCTAATGTTTTCCATCACTAATAGAGATGAGAGGAAAATCTTAAGCTGATATCAAATATTCTATTTATAAATGTAGTTGTACTTAATGTAGGGCGTACTTTGGTTTTACTAATAGATTAATGTGTACTTTAATCTCAAGTGTGTTTATCTTGTGTTTGTTAAAAGTCATTTTTAAATCATTTCCTTAAAAATGGTTCAAATGGTGGACAATGTTTTAGATGAAAGTCGTATTAAAGTACACAAATTGTGCCAAAAACAATTGGGAGGCGCTTGGTCTGAAGTTACCGAAAGTCAACTAATTATTAAGCGTTTTGCGTAAGTGTATTAAACAACTGTAAGCGAGTCAGGGGTGGCCGTGTGGGTCTTGGATTGATGTATTATATTTGTCATTATTCGATATAAAATTAAATTTATATAATTTTATTCCTATGATTGAGGAGATGTCCATTTTTAAATAAATATTATGTCTATAAGTGAAAAAGGTTTTTCAAAAAACAATTTTCAAATTGCTTTTCTCTTTTAAATCACATAATAAAAACTAATTTGCAAATTAATATCTCTTTCAAAGTATATGAGTCATCATTAATGAATATTAGATACAGAATTAGACACTGTATACATCAAATGCTAGCGCACGACACCAGACACCAGAACTATTAAAATTTAAATAATTTAGAAAACTTTTTTTAATTAAAGCAATGGATATGTGAATCAACTGTTTTACTGCGAACTTCCGGATAGTCTTAAAGAAAAATGCAGTGATGAATATAAGTCAGTTGTGGTCAAAATATCCGCATCAATGGATGAATTCATTAATCCCTTAATTTCAATGCTTAATAGTTTAATATTGTCTGAGAAAAAGATCTCACCAAAAGTTTTAAAGATATTTAGCGGAGGAATGATTAGTGAGTTTATTGATGTAAGAATTGGTAAATATGATTGTTATTAATGATTGTGCAGTACAATGAAATGGTTGACAGCAACTGCAAACTGTTGATGGAATGGAATCTGTTTTAACATAAGACTACATTTGAAAACATTTAAATAATAAATTTCTCATTGAGACACAGCTACAATAGCTATCAAAAATGCATGTTTTATCAGTTTTGATAACAATCTATGAACATAAGTTCATTTACAATGTAATTACAAAAAATACCTTAAAATTTTTGAATAAAAAATGAAACCATTGCTGGGATTGGAACCAATAACTTTAAGTACATCACTAACCACTCTTACCACCAAGTGATAACAGTATTTAGTAAAGTATCCATATCATATAATAGTAATAGTACATCAGTCATTTAATTTTGTGAAGTTAAACAGTTGAAATTTTTTTTTGTGATAACACATAAACTTATTAATGATTACATAAACTTTTGATAGCTATTATACATCCCTACCCATTCAAATAGTGTCGTTGCTCTCAATGATTTCATTCTCGATCATAAAGTTTTATTCATAGTTTTATTTATTTATTAAAAAACTGAACACAAATGAAATATAAGTTGAAGTTGAAAGAGCTTTTATTATATAAATCAATATACATATTATTAATAAGAAATCTATAATAAGGTATATTATTTATATGTCTTTATTTAATATAATTAATATAATTTTTTGCGACTATTAAAAATAAATTAAAATATGAATATTTCTAAAGGGTCGGTCACTCAATTGTAACGACGATCACGACTACTCTATCGTTTCAGCATTGGCTCAAAAGTTGGCTAAATTTCACTCAATAAAAGCTCCGATTCCCAAAGATAATACAAATAATTGGTTATCTTCTATTTGTGACAAATGGTTTGACCAAGACTTTAAGAAATCTTTGACTGAAGGGGTATTGCGTCAAGCAATTGAAAGTCGAAATTGTGAGACACTTTCAAAACTAGATTTTAATGCTGAGCTTCAATTTGTCAGAAATTCAATATTAATGTTCAACGGTCCCATTGTGTTTAGTCATTGCGATTTCAATCGCGGAAACATTTTAATTTGTGATCAAAAAGATAAACAATTGGATATTTTTCTCATTGATTTCGATTATTCGTGTTATAATTATAGAGGTATGGATTTAGGAAGATATTTCTCGAGTTGGGGTCATAAGGATCCTATGTTTGGATTTGATGGATTCCCAACCGATGATCAAATGTCTGTTTTTATCGATGAATATATAAAAGAAAGTATCAAATTGTTTGGAAATTCATATTCAAAACTCTCAGTTAATTCTAGAGAGCATTTAATAAAAGAATCGAAACTTTTCACTTTATTCGCTTATTTAATAGACGTTCTATTCTGTCTTTGGAGTGCGAATGTTAGCACTGAAAACACAACAATTGATGAATATTTGGTAAAAAAATTATTAATTCTAATCTCTTAAAACAAAAGCCTCGAAAAAACTAAGAATTTTGTTTTATTTCAGAAAAAAGGAGAGACAAGATATTATGGTTATTATGAATTAAAGAAAAAATTTTTAAGCGAAAATTCTTTACCGATTGTTAAAAATTAGATGATTATATGCAATGCGCAGAAATGCTTTATCCAAAACCGTTTTGAAGTTTTTATTAAATGATGGCAACTCAGACCGATTCATATAACAGAATTGGTTCATTTTAATAATTAAGATTAATTATAATTATGTTATTATATAATTTTAATTATAATTATAACTTTTAAAGTAAATTTAAATAATTGATAAACAAACATAACTTTACTTATTTATTTTGTTTAAACTCAAAAACTTTTTATACATATCCAACTGATACCATTTCTCTATGTAATCGCCTTTAAAGCGAAGAGCCGGCAATTTTTGAGATTGAGTCGATGCCACCAAACCTGAATCATATAAATGTGTGAATAGCTTCCTGGGCTTGTGTGCAATTAGTAACAATTCTAACATATGTTGATCAATATGATTGATTGGCAACAATTTGAATAAAAGTCGTTGGTTGTAAACTACACTACTCTTTGAATTGTCCAAAGATTGCTTTTCAGTATATTGTGATTGCAAGTGTGTCCTATCAGTTGATTTGCTTATGATAGGCATTCTATTATTAACAGCACTTGAGGAACCTTTTCTTAGCCTCAATTCATTCTTTAAATATAATTTAACACATATTGAATACTTATAATTAGTATTGATTATATTTAATGGCATTTCAATCACTTTTAGTATTTCAATATAAAGTGTAGTCCTGTCGGGCCATTTGATTCTAGTCTCAACATTGCAACGATTCCCTAAATTGGACGGAATCGGTAATAAGTCTTCGGCCACTATTATCTTTTTAGGAGCAGCAAATGGGAGCGCTGTATATCCAATAGTCTTAATAGCCCTGATAGGGTTCCTCACTATGGAAACTGGTTTATTCACCAGTTTAGTTATTGAATAATCATCAGTAGTACTCTGCCCTATATTGGTCTCAATACTTGATGCTATTTTCAAGTTATCGATCAGTCTTTTACAATATTTGCAAATCTTGACGCTCACAAACATTTTTACACAACCACTTTCTTTTTGTTTACTGATTCCGTCCAGTTTGAGGTTTCTCTTAATCGAGAATTCTTTATTCAAAGCCATGTATTTTCCAGAATTAATAACTTCTTTGATGGCTATTTTACAACTACCATAAGTGTTAATAGAGTTCTTATTTATTGTGTTACTGTCCTCACAAAAAACAGTCACTTCTAAAACATCATTCTCGAGGTGATTACAGATGAAATTAGACGATTCTTCGAAATAATAGTACCCATTATCGAGTGGTTTTGCTGTTTTTGTTTGGAATGTTTTATTAGACAACTTTAAACTGATCACTGGATTCAAGTTTTGGAATTCATCTATTGTTGAAATTCGATACACATAATAAATATAAACTGATAGTATACCTGTTGAAAATTTACACGAACTCTCTTTGACGGCTAATGTTATTTTGTTGATATTTTCCTTATTAGCTGACAGATCAAAAACTGCCACACCAAAATGCAAAGAACCGGTTGGACTTTGACCAATAGGTAACCATTTATCCTTTCCATTAAAATTGTAATTAGCCTTTATCTGTGATATATTGAACTCAACTGATCCCATGAAATCGTCAGCACTAATAGAGTCCTTATCCATAATTTTTATTTTTATATTATCATTAGAATCATGAATTGGTGCCGAAAAACTTTCACCAAAATATGGGTTCAAACAGTTATATATTATTGAAGTTGTGAACTTATAGTCTCCCACTTTGAGTTTGCAAAACGGATCACTTGAACCTTCAAAAATGAGACAATTGTTTGGATCCATTTGTCGCGGGTGTGCGGCCTCTAATATTTGAATATAGCATAAACCAACAGGAAGCGGAAATTTGAGTTCGCGTTTTACAATTGAATTATCCATAAGCGGGACATAAATCTTATTCGGAGAAACCAAATAACTTTTTATAATTCCTGAGAAAAACTTCTTAAAAAGCTTGTTATCAGCAATATTTGCCAAATTGATGCCCTCGTAATCGATAAGAGGAGTTTCTCGTAAGCACACAAATATACCTCCAAAAAAAGGTGGAATTTCTAGTAATGGTCTCAAAACTATTTCTGCTTCACCTCTGAAATAAATATCTTTAACGCCTGCCTTTGCTTTTAGAAATATTCTTGTATTATAACTAAATAATAACAAACAGTTTCCAAAGTAAATCACTTTCATTAAGATAGTTATTTCATCTTTTCTTTTGTCTGTCTGTTTGATATGAATACTCGTCACTTCAGGCGGTTTGTCTCCCAGTGTGAAGCGTTCAAAATGAATGATATGTCCATTACCAACATCGAGACCTTCCTCTGAAAATTTCTTTTCATCTATTTGTTGTTGTGCTATATTATTAATAAACGGTCAAAATTTACCAAAAATATCATTAAACCAATCGCACGGGTCGTCGCCTGTTTTGCCTGAATTCAGACTTTTTTGTGCACTGAAAAAGTTTCAAATTATTTTCTGTAAACTTTTGAATAAATTAATTTTGAATATTTTTAAAAAAAGATCAGACCTGACTGTCGTCAGAAACGTGTTCAGTAGTTCAGTATTTTCAAATATCTTTTTAGCCCAATACTCAACTGCTTTGGCTTTCTTTAGTTTATTCAATTGAATATATACCGTCTTTATTAATACAAATAATATGATGGATATTATGTGCAAATTATTACTCATGAAGAGAGCGCTACAGAACATTCCGATTAAAACTATCCAAAGATTCCAATCGTTGAGCTTTTGAATGAGATTTGCTTTAAATGTTAGATAAAAACAATTATCGGTGAAATTTATTGTTTTGTTTCCATTTCGATTCTCTTTATCCTCAACTGCTTTATAATATTCTCCGTAGTTTTTCATTTGCTGAGAGCTATGTTTGGATGAGGTGTTAAATGGTTTAATTTCGCTTTTATTTGGTGCAAGACTTGACATTTTCAAATAAATCAATATTAACAAAAGTTATGTTTCATCTACTATTTTAGTCAAACATTTTTGTATAAGTGCTTTACTAAAGAAATGTATATCATAGCAAATAATTATTTATTCAATTTGTGTTCTGTTAATACAAAGAGAACAAACTTCATAACCGGTAACTTATAGTTTTCATTTATGTAAAGCACGCCATTCAATAATATAAAGCACAATTAGCTCTTATCGTTGTGATCAACTATAAAGCCATTTAAATAATGTACTTTTACTGCTGTATATGTAGAGTTCCGCTTACATATTCATTCAAAGTAGTGATTGAAAATTGACTTTCACTTTCGCGAAAATGAAAGAGAAAACGAAAAAAGTTACCGAAAATGAAAGAAAGTGAAAGTCATTTTTGAAAATATGTTGAAAGTGAAATGAAAGTGAAAATGAGAAGTTAACACAATATAATTTTTAATTTTCTTTATTTAATTTACATATATCTTGGTTTATATTAAGTTTATATTCTATTCAATTTTGTATTGAATTAAAATAAACGAATAGTAAACGCCTTCAAAAACTATTGAACTATACAATGCAATGCAATGCAATGCAATGCTTTAATATAAAACTATCAATACATAAACAAATACAAGTACTAATCAAATGAAAGCGAAACGAAAGCGAAAATCGGAAAGTTTCCGAAAATGAAATGAAAGTGAAAGTCAGTTATAAAAATGTTGTGAAAGTGAAACGAAAGTGAAAATAAGTGTCGCGAAAGTGAAATGAAAGTGAAAATATTTTTTGTCAACTTTTCAATCACTAATTCAAAGTAAATAACGCCAACTCCTTTTGAGGAGATTTCACTTCTAGCCCTGATTAGAGTGAAATTTTTATATGTATTACCCGTGTCGGCAAATGGCAAATGCTTTGGGTCAAGGGATGGGTGTACTATAATATAGCCCCAGTATTGATGAGACTCGCGCTGATTCTCATTTGTATTCGAATGTGTAAATAGTAAGTCAGGGTTAGGTAACAATAATTAGCGCTTAAACTTAGTCAAAATAATAGAGAATTTTGCAACAAGGGATTGCTCGAAAACAATGGATATGTGGCCGGAATATCGCTATCAAAGAAACATAGCGAGGCTGGGATATGAACTCACGACTCTCTCATTCGAAGTATTGTTTGTATACCGTATTTATCATTAATTTATTAAGCTCTAGAGGGGGTCCGGGATCCCGGAAAAATTTTCCAGGAAATGATAAATAAATGAAAAAAAGCAAAATGGGCCTAATTCTATTTGAAAAGAAGATTTAACAACTTAGGGAGTTAGATTAAGTAGAAACCTGACATGAATAAAGAAGAAACTCATTCAATCAACAAAGATATCATTGATAGTGTAATCTAAAAAATATGGAATGGTTTGGGACATAAATTTCGGGATCTCGGCAAATCAATTTTTCCCGGGAAGGCCCTTCTGTATTAAACTCTTTATACACAAGAAAAGCAGTCACAGCACTCAGAGTACACACATACTCAACCCTACTTTACATTCATCTGGTATTCTTGAGATATTCTTGTATTCCTCAACTTTTTAGCAGTTTGTTTAGTGTTGATTCTGATATACAGATGTCATTCGTTAGACTTATTCCATAGCATTAACTGAGAAATCAATAGACAAAACATACATTCAATGCTAAGGTCTATCTCTTTGCCTGAATCGCACTTTTTTGCTCTTCGCTCATACTTTCACATGTTCTCAACTTTATATCAGAACTGATTTGAGTTCATGTTCTGGCATTCCTTCGAACATATGATTAATAAAATTGGTTTGAATGAGACTTTAATGGATTACTAATAATCTGTGCTTATAATTGGGATTATCTTTATCTACTGTATATATAAATTGTTACATATATTTGAGTTTTATATATAACTTATTATAAACTTTTAATATCTGTTATGTGTTGAAAAAGTTTCTAAAACTTGACATTTTTAGAATCTGTTAAATCTCAAGAATATTGTCAACGAATATATTGATTCCGATGTAAGCTAAACATTAGAATTGCTGAAAATTGAATTATTATACTATTTTTGTGCAAATTCTCTATATTTGTTCAAAGATAGAAAAGAGATTAATTGCAATCAATTTTGGGAGAAAAATATGAAGAGTGAGTGCTTTTCCTTTAATTATAGATATCTCTGAAGGCATCTGAACAATAATTGAGACCATGAGAACATTAATGATTATTTTTATATTTTATAAGTACAGTCAGACCCGAGTTTAGCAACTCGTCTATGCGTGAGATATAAATTTAGTGAAAAGTTTCGTTAAAATGCAACTCTTTCTGTGCTATAAAAATAA
Organism: Nanhermannia elegantula; assembly: GCA_034699485.1. Classification (NCBI taxonomy): domain Eukaryota; kingdom Metazoa; phylum Arthropoda; class Arachnida; order Sarcoptiformes; family Nanhermanniidae; genus Nanhermannia; species Nanhermannia elegantula. Next base: position 3,355 of record JAQGCH010000522.1, on the reverse strand, counting down.
ATATTAATTATAATTTTGTTACTTTAAACAAATTCCTTTACTATAATTATCATTTAATTTTTGCGATTATTTAATATAAAATATCATTTTGGAAGTATAGTAGACATAAACATTGAAATCATAGAACTGCTTAAATAAAAGCATTACCAATGCTATGCTTGCTTTCAATAACTATTGCCTTAATGCAGAGATGTTCGACTTATTGGTATCAAAGGCCAAAATTAGTTTAACAAAGTATTGGTAGCTAATTTATAAACTTATTAATAAAATCTCATATTTGAAGCTAAACCTGCCGCTGGCGAACCACTCATAGGATTTTCGAGTTTTATATGTTATTAATAATTTATTATTTATTTATTTGTATTAATACAGTAAGAACCAAGGCTTCACTCTTAATCAATGTTATAGATAATAATGTCCATAGGCTGGAAAACTCCGAGCCTTAGCATAAAATCAAAATTTAAAGCCTGATTCTGAGGTTTCAAAAGCCTATAGAAAACATTAGTTATTTAAAGCATTATTGAAAAAATAATGATTGAAGGCATAAATAATTTTTTAAACCTAGATTCCAAGTTCGTCTTTGGGATACTATAGAGTTTAAGATAAATCCTATTGATAGATGGGATGGCAATTATATTAAATAAATGCTAATACTTTTTCTAAATTTTTGACCAAATAACTAAACAATTGGGGCAGTCTCTAAGGGGTGTATCTCATATATGCAGTATCTCGAGAAAAACGCAATGCATCTTAACTATGACTTAAGATGTATGATTAAAAACTTGTGTACACTTATTTTTTGTAAATTTTATCCGAACATCAAAGTAATTAATAGTTTATATTAATTAATAACAATTTTGATCTATTAAATAAATATAAAATTCTATTTGTGAAATAAAATGAGATACGCCCTTATTTCAGAGACCGTCCCAATTATAATATGTAGTAATTATTATTTATTAATAAAATATGAATATAACAAATTTAGTTCAATTTTTATTTATTCTATTTAATTATTTTTATTTTTATCTTTGACTGAAAAAATATTTTATAATAAATTATTTTCTTAATGGTTCTTATGTTCTGATAATAAACTTTAATGAAATAACTAATGAAGAAAATAAATCAAAGCCTTAAAAAAAGTTTAACTTATACTTTACATGACTTGAAAGATGTTCATTATTTCTCAAAATCCATTAAAAATTATTTGAAATTTCTTTATTTTAAGACCAAATTTTTTGGGTTAAACTATCCGAGAGTTCGATTCATTAATCAATGAAAACCATTGATCAATAAGAGGTCACCCTTTCTAAAAGTAACAAAATGTTATGTAATATCAAAGAGAATTATCTATAGAGAAAAAATGTTTACTCTCAGAGCAAATGTGTTTCTAAAAGCGAAAACCGTTTAGAAAATGTCAATATATGCTGAAAACTCTCAACAACTTGAATCCGATTTTATTTCTGAATTCAAACTTAAAACAATTTTCTCTGTTTCCTCTCTTCTCAAGTTATCTCTAGAATCCATTGAGAATTTCTATTAAAGGTATTATTCTCTCAGGTTTTTTTGCTTCATTACCCAACAAAACAATTTGTTGTAAAACTAAAATTATCTTTTAATGAAAACTTTTCTAAACGCATCAAAAATCACGAAATTTAAGCTTTTAATCAATTTAATTGAGTCATTAATTCTATGACAATAAATAGTGTTTCAAATTTTAAAGTTAACTTTCATTTCCATTCCACCGAAACTGCCTTTAATTCCACTTCCATTCCTGTTCTATTCTATTCAATAAGAGTTTTATAGTTAACTTACAAGTATTTTATTATTTGTGATTTCATTTGATACCTAAATGTAAAAATTTCTCAAATAACAGATTCAATAATTTTATAAATGAAAGATTTAAATAACTTTACAATTGAAGGTTCATTTGTAACAGTGTGATTTTACGATTGAACAATAAATGATACATCATTTAAAAAATACAAATGAGTAATAAATTTTAATAATCCGACATCTTATTTTATTATTAATTATAACATTAATTTTACAATTTATTAATTATTAAACTGAATTATAATTTTTGTCCTTAAAATTTTGAAAAGGTGGTAACATTTATCGTTCACTTTAAAAATCAATATATATGTATGAGTGCTAGTTCTATGTCAAGCACTGATCTATAGTATCAAAAGTTTAATTATGGATCTGGGTCGATTGCCCGACAGTCATTTGCCCGACACAAATGCGGTAAACATTTTCATTTTTCTTGTTAATTAAGACCGATCTCAATGAAATTAGACTCGATTTATATGTAAATTAGATCGAGAATTCCGAATATAATAGTGATTTCTACCTAAACTTAATATATTTTAAGATATTTGATTTCAACAGATTTTTGATCTTATTACAGATTTACAAAAATTTCAAAAATTATTCGTTTTAGACAAAAATCTCTTTCATATTCAGAATTCTGGGTCTAATTTACATATAAATCGAGTCTAATTTCATTCAAATCGGTCTTAATTAACAAGAAAAATGAAAATGTTTACCGCATTTTTGTCGGGCAAACGGCCCGGACCTGTTTAACACCTATGGCTTGGAATATTATTTTCTTAGAATTTTTTCTTTTAACTTCAATTCTATTCTTTAAAACACTGCTTCCAATCCCACTCAATTCTATGTTTTCACTTTTATTTCAAAGGTAGTGTCAATTATTACGTAACGCAAAATTGACTATTTTTTACCCCTACCCTTCCCGTGTAACGCATTGATAACTATAGGCTTTAACCCTTACCCTCCCCATGGTATACATAACATATTTTTCTATTGATTTATCTTACTAAAATTCATTTATTTTTCAACAAAAAAATTCATGTATTTTTTCCTTTACACCGACTCAAAAAATTGTCACTTAACAAAGATGTTAAGACCTATCCTTCCCAGGTAACACTTTTGTAACACTTGCCTTTGACCTCTACTTACCCCTTTGAACGGTACATAATTAAAGTTCGCTGACATATCTATTTTTGTACTTCCAATTTGATTCCATGGAATGGAAGTAAATCTGTATCACTAGAGGATACAATTCTATTCTTTAAGTCTCTAAAAATCTTAAAAATGTTAATTTTATTTTATTATAGAAGTAGAAATAGAGATAGAAATAAAACAAACTATAAAATGATATTAAGAAAAATTTATTATAAAAGTTGGTTATCATTAGAGTCAAATTATAGTAAAATTTTACTAAAGACAGAAATAGATTACAGCGATTATATACTGTACAGTCAATAGCAATTTTAAAGGCATAAATCTTCCTTAAGATATATACTTACCTGTAAAACACATAATATAAACT
>JAQGCH010000521.1:0-22373 GCA_034699485.1 Nanhermannia elegantula | reverse complement strand
TGCACAACTTTAGATGATTGAAATGTAAGTTAACTTATTTATAAATGCTATCTAAAAATTTTATGAACAAGTATTCTTTTTCCTAAACCTCATAGAAATAGCTTTGACCGTAATTATTTGTAATGATAAGAGAATTTGTTATCATTATAACTAAGATAGGGTCACTTAGAAGCACACTCTGAGATATTTACTTCAGTGTATAGCACAAGATTAAAAAAGTTTTCAAACTTCTCTTGCATATCGCTTATATTGAATAACCCATTATCAGGCTCATTAAATTTTGAAATTTTTTTTATTATCTTGCGTTATAATCTCAAGTAAATATCTGAGCAATTGTTTCATATATTTATTTGTCATTTTCTGACTTAAATATATAAAAAAATCTCTTAAATATATAATTTTATAAAGCATTTGAAATATTGAAGTTTGAAACAAAAGAATATCAAACAAAAGTTGAATTTAAGAAACCATAAAAATATGATTTATAATAGAGTTTCTACTCATTTGATCGTTAAGTCGTATTTTCCAACTGAATCTCATTTTTGGTATTTATTTTTCTATCTGTTATTTTTATGATATGAAGTATTATACAAATTAATAAAATACTTATAATATTAGCCAAACCTATGAATAAAAGGTAAACGAAAGGAGATTTTTGAATCAAAAATCCTATAATATATGGCAAAATCAAATTTAAAGAAGAAGATGAAAATATAAAAATAGCTCCCATTCTATCGGTTACGACCATCTGATGCCCTATAAGAGCAAAAAAGGCCGGATATATAGCAGAAAAGCCAAATCCCATAATCAAACTGCCGATCCATATAAGGGTTAATGAATTTTGAACTAATTGTATAATAATTAAAGAGATTATAATTATAAACGAATGACATATAATCATAAGATGAGGTTTTATTTTCAGTGCTGTAAATATACTGATTCCACGTCCGATAGTATAGGATAATGACATCGCAGACGTAATTTCAGCCGAATGTTTAGCAGTCATTTTAAGTGGAATGTATTGATAATAAGTGGCACCAAAGTGTAGAAAAACTGTTTCTGAGAAGTAATATAATGCGAAATAAGCCGAAAATAGTATTATTATTATTAATCGTGGACTTTGTTGTCTATCAAATAGTTTTGTTTGCGAATTATGTTTATTTTCTTTTTTGATATCAGCTGTTATTTTATATTTTTTTGCGAAAAACATTATCGATAATAAAAAAGGACCTAAAGTAGACATTTTATAAACACTTAATAGAAGAGCACTTATGATACAGTTTATCCCAGTTATAGTGAAAAATCGCTTATAGTGAAGAATTGGCTAAAACTATATACATTGTTTACTTTCTAACTTGTGTTACCTTATGGTGAAATAGTGCTGAAAAATATTAGAATCCCATCCCATCTCACATATTTTTTTAAATATCCACTCCCATCCAGTGGTGGCCAGACTCGACATTGACAGGGGGTATTTCCAAAGTTTTGCCTTTAACTCCTAGGTGGCGCTTGTGTGCACCCATTAAAGCCTATGTTAACTTTTTTGTCAGCTAGGGGGTATACTTTTTTGCAAAGGCAGGAGGGGATCATCCGGGCTGGATTCCCTCTCCTCTGGCCACCTCTGCTCCCATCCCATGTATATTGGATTGAGATTTTCATCACTATTGTAAAATCCCGTAATTATAAAGGCATTTCACTATTAAAGGGGATAATCTGTAACCCAATTTAAATACCAATCATTTGTAAGGATCCGCTAATAAGAAACGGTGTTTTAAGTTTATCTCTCCTTAAATTGCTATCAATCATAAATGTTTTGTTAGTATTATAGTATTGAGTTGTATTCAATAAATCCGTTTGATTATAGCCAAGCACTTGTTCTCCAGTAACATATGGTCTAACAATGAGCGGACCCAAAATTCTTCCCAATCCAATCATAAACTGTAAAAGTTGTAGAAAAGCTCCACATTTTTGTTGCCAAATCTCAATCATCCAAACGTTGTTAGTATTACTTAATGCACCGGCACTGACACCGAGTAGAAAGAAATATAAATATAAGTCCCACAACATTTTAGAATATGGTATCAGAATAGCTGATATTCCCATCAGTGCTGATATTAATATTGTAATTATCTGTCGATTGATATATTTATACAGAAAGCCGACTAAATGAAGTGGATTTAAATTTTTTATGTTATTATAAATTGTTCGTGTGTTGACTGAAAATTATAATAATATTAACGCTTAACTTACAAAGTGACCCAACACAACGGCCTAAATTCAAAAATGTTATTAGTAATGAAATTTTATCCATAGATGTATTCAATATATATTTCAAATCAACTAATGCGGGCGCAAATACTGAAAAGTTGAGTCCCTAAAAAATTTGAGAATATATGTAATTTTCATCACATTTTAGAAACAAATAAGATATTGAATGCTTAGAGCTCATACACATCTCACTATTAATAAATGTAACATAAGTGTGTCCCTGATATACATGATTCAAAATTCTGTTCCGATCATTTGAATAGTTAGTAGAGTTTTTAGAGAAGGTACTTTAAATATAACATATAATTACATAATCCCGAGAATATTATATTTAGGTTGTGGGTGGGACTACTGAGTGTTCAATATGTAAAATGGTTACATATTGAACTGTCGCACAGTAAAATTATTTTTATTAATATATGGCTCCACTGACAAGTGAGAATTTTACAACCAAAGATTGTGCTACACACAGCATCCACAATTTTACGCAATTTTGGAACCCTAAGTATAAATGTATACTGGTACAGGGAAAATGCTGGGGTCTCAAAACTCTAAAGTTTATTATGTGTATGAGCACTGTGAGTGAAATTGTGATAAAATCTAAATTTTTTAAGTTAATAAAATGTAATTAATTACAAATGTCAAATGAATTAAACACAATATAGCTGTATAAACATATTTATCCCAATACGAAAACTTCATTCTAATCATTACTTTCAGATAATTATGATCACTTATTTTATTAAAACTATAAATTGTATTTATAATAAGGTAAATATAGTTTTAGATAATTTACACATTTATAACAATTGTTGCAATATCATAATTTGACTGAAGAGCAGACCCTGAACTGACGATAGTTATTTTATATTCATTAGCAGAAAGGAGGATAAATTGGTATTATGAACGTAAATTAGTATTTTAAATAATGCACTAAGCGCACAAATATATACAAGTAATCAATTTATCATAATTAACTAGTGGCCACTCTATTTTTAAGAAAATCACTATAGTAGCAAGTTTGACAAGATATTAAAATTTACTTATTATCGTTATAATAAATTTAATTTATAATTCCTTAAAAATTAGAGCATGGAAGCCATCGTTAGTTCAATAATTTATGTTCAGAGCAAAAAATATCACTGCCACAAATTTGCAATTTATTTATTAAGTTTAATAATGTTCTTATTAATTTATATCACAAAACAAAATATAAATATAAGATAATTAATTAATTTTCTATGTTTTTAACCTTTCTATTTGTGCAAATGCATTACAATTGTTACCTAAATATTTACTGATTAAATACTAATAAATACTGTAAATAGGCTTAATATAAATGTGTTTATCAATTTATGATACAGATTGAACCCAATTCAAAAGGTCAGTCTAATTGAAGTACAGACAACAAAGCATTCCCCATATCATTAAATCTATTTGATAATTAAAGGCCTGTTCGCCAAACAAGCTTGGATTGAAAATAGAGATTGAATCCAATCCTGTTGGCGTTCGGCGTCAAATATGTATAAGGATTGAATCGCAAATATTGATGATTGACCTCTATTGAAATCAATACACAAAGAAAGATGATTGGAGAGAATAGACGGCAGAGTCAAAAGAGGCAGAGACTAACAATAAGATAAAAGTGGAGTACTTTTTGGAAGTAGTCATTTCTTAGAAATATCTATTAGAAATAATTATTGTTGTAAGCTACAGTCTGTTTCAAAATATATTGTGTCTTAGGTATAATAATATATCAAAATTTCAAGGGTGTCCCATACATGGCCAGCATTACTAAATCTATTCTAAGCTTATATAATGCTTATATAACTGTAACTAAAGTGTGTAAAAGCTATTTCAGTTGGAATTTACAGCAATATGAAAAATGGTTTGTTTCTTTATACAACAATGAGGCACCAATTCAATAATACACAAATTTTAATTTATAACAATTTACAAAACATTACGAAAATATGAGAAATCACGTAATGATAATTACAACAATGATTTTATCATTAAATAATAAGAAATATCTATTAATGAAAATTAAAACAATCAATTATATATTACAATAATATAAAAACATGCAAATTATGAACAATTGAACATATAATTTTATAGTTAAATTGTTTCTCTAAAATAATTTTGTAAATTGTAAGTTCACTGTCAAAAATATGATGGATATGCATTAATTTTAAGCCATAATTTAGCAATAGATTAACTTTCATAATGAAACATTAAATTTATTTTAGTCAATTATCAATGTATTGTGTCTTAAACATGATATAAATTATAATATTATCTATAATTTGATGAATAAAAACAACAATGAAATCAATTATTTTTTGGGAAAAGATTTTTCAACAAACTGCAGAGGAGTTTAACAAAACCATACATTGAAATTATGATTTGGAACAATAGTTTTATGATTAATAGAATAAATTTGGAGAGCTTTGGAACTATATTTTGATTGAAGTTTTAATTTTATGGAAATTACTTTTGAAGAATTGAATTAAAAAAATGAATAAATCGGTTGCACTAATAAGTGATAATCCGAACCAAAGCGATAGAATTCCTCCGCAATTATATATTAAATTATTGAAATCAGTCTTTAATGTTTCGATATATAAAAAATGAGGAGATTTAGATGGGATTATCTCTAATACAGCTTCATTTGAAAACGATTTTATATATAAAACTTCTTCTCTAAAACAACTGTTTTACACTTACGTATATTTGTATTACAATAAATAAACTTTGAATAAATAAATTATTTATAACAGTAATATTCGCCATAAAAATGATTTTACAATATTTATATCTTTTTTCATATAAGTGTCTTTCAAACAGAATTAGAAATTGAAGATTTGCAACGGGAATACAGCCATAAGTTTTATTTATTTTGAAAATATTTGTCTATCACTTTCTTCGGGTATTTTCAAAGTCTGCCATTAAGTCTGGTTCTCAATCAAAATTATTGACTTTGACTGATATTAACCCGAACTCAAAGATATCTGTCATCAAGAAAGCGATTCACTGACAGAGTATTTGTTTATTAATTATGTTTTTTAATTAATTAATTACTTTTTACCTTTTTTAGGTCTTTTACTGTTTTTTTGTTTCAAAGAGTATATGGTTTTTCACAACTGTTTTAAATGTGTTTTTAGTCTTATAATGAATTTTAATAACTGTTTAGAGTCTTAAACTTTTTCTCATATATTTTGGTTTTTGTTTTCTGTTTAATATAGAATTTCATATTCAGTCGTTTAGTCGATTGAAACAGAAATGGGTTTTAACACCCCCTTTTAAATACATGCACGCTTTTGGCTGACCCCCTCCCCGTTTAACTACGTGCGCACTATGTGGATCGCCCCTAAGTGCTTTCCTTCACCTATTCTCTGGACTAAGTTCTCCCTAAAATACAAATTAGACTAAAACTATTGTAACCTAACACTTAATAAAAAGGAGATATGTTTAATAAGTAAATCATACCTTTATTAAAATAAAATACGAACTAAGAACAAAAGATCATTGCATTTACAATTACATTAGTTTATAAACAAATACTTATTTACAAACTTTAAACATAAAAATATTCCCAACTTATGTGAACGCACAGATATTCATCATTTAAAAACAACTCTAATCTAGTGTAGAGCAAAGGACAAGCTCGAGCTTGAACTTGAAATGAGCTGAGCTTGTCCCAGCTCTAGCTCAGACTCTGGTATTTGAAAATAAGCTTAAGCTCAGTATGATGTTAGGGAAGCTCTGTTCAAGCTAATAGCTTAAGTGAGCTTAAGTGAGCTTATCTTATAAGTTAATACAAAACTTTTCTTAGAATTTAGAACCAGATAAGCATAAAAATTACTGAGAAAAAAGTCTTGAATTTAGATTAAATTGAGGCGAACTTAAAATATATCTTCTCAAATATGTGGATCCACTCTTAGGAATGTGTTTATTTAGAAGCAAAGGCACCACTTTGTTTAAAAGAACATATTTTTTTGATAGTGAAAGAGTCCTCTCTCTATTTCATGTAAAATTTCTTTCTCCTCGTCTTCGGTCAATTCTTGCATATCAGCGACTGACCAAATATTTCTAACAAGTCTTGAGCCACTGCTAAACGGCTGTTTGCCGTCTAGCCTTATTTTTCCTGATCTGAGAGAGTTTGAACAGCTTGTTGTTAATCCATTGCCAGCACTGGCAGAATTTGAATTATGTTTATATTTTGTTGGGTGAAGAATGCGATCAAATATGCTCTTATTCTCACTTTTATGAGACTCTTTATTAATTCTTTCAACTCTTTCGAGAATTTTTTGTGTCTCTTGAGTCAAATTTTTCAAGTCCACGATTTCATTTTCAACCCAATAAGCAATAGTTTCTGACTTCGGCCAATTCATGTGTAATCGATGTTGTTTTAACTCAAACAATTTCGAACCACATCTCTCTTTCAAATAATCAATTAAATCATCAAATATAGGAATAGAGGGAGGGGTGTAGTCAAGTGTTTCGTTCTCTCTTTTTATAAGCGCTGATAATTCGAGAAATTTAAAGTAAAGTTCCGAATATTCGTTGGCAATGATTTGCCAGCTCTGATGCATTCTTGTAATCGGAGGACTTTGCAAACCGAGTATTATTGAATATACTGCATACCAGTTCCGCAATGTTTTTAGTTCATGTGCGACCTTAAGAAACAAAATCAAAAACTGACTTTTTGTTCGCTCAGTTAATCGTACAAAAAGTACGTACCCAATCATTTTAGGAAAAATGGGTCAGGCAAATGGTTGGGATATTTGGTGGGAGTCTGGCGAAAATAGGTTGATAAGAGAGAGTACAAATGCGATTAGAGAAGGAGAGGTTCTCAATTCTGCTCAAAACTGCATACGTACTATATGTATAAGCCCTAATCAATTTAATTTGTTGTTTTTTATGTATATGCTTTTCAAAAATTCGCTTCAATTACTACCGGTACTTCAAAATTGAATTCAATTATATGACAAACCTCTATGAAATAAACCATCTTTTTAGCCATATTCTCAACAATAGTTTCGCGCAAAATAAAACTTGCGATAAGTTGTATAATACGTTTATGGAAGACTATCACTGCACTTATATTAGGACAAGTTTCCTAAATAATTGTGAATTAAATGAATATTAGTTTATAAAATATCTAATTCGTTGTTAACATAATAGTAATCTGTTAACGAATAGGTAACATATTCGATGTCATACCGGTTTAAATGAATTCGGTCTAATCAGTAATGTAATGATTTCTCTATTTTTAATTGATAGGAAAAGTTGTTTTGAAATTAAAGTCAATTCATCTGCAATCACTTTTGAACTTATATTGTCGAGCAGTTTCTCCTTTAGGATATTGATTTTTTCTTTGATCATTTGACGAAATTGATTAAGCCTTAGCCTCTCCTTAACTATTATAGAATATACATCATTACCAAAATACTTGAATTCTGGTGATAATAAATGTCTAAGGTTTTCGTCAGAAGACTTCCACTTAAGGTTTCGTTTGATTTCAGAATCCAATAATACTGAACTTTCTTTAGTGTTTAAAAATAGTTCTGATGTCCATTCTCTCAAAGGAAGGCAATTACTGTTTTTTGAGACCCCCTCATATTTGAACAGAGCATCTGCTTCTTCAATAGTGTGAGTCCATTTCAAAGGTTTCTTAAATATATTATCAAAATTTCTACCATTACTCGCAAGAATTGATGATATATTACAACCATTGGAGAACCCCTGACCTAAACTGCTCACTACAGCAAATCTATTCTGTGAAATATCGTTTTCATTTGTAACTTTATTGTTAATGGTTTTCCAAACTATAGGACTTGGACATAATTTTTCTTTCATTTTATTGTCTTTCGGCTCAAAAAACTTGTCCAAATCGATCGCTTTATCCATTGACTGTAATACTTGAAGATCTTCATCATCTAATTCTACTTTAGTTTTAACTAAAGTTTTATCTGAATCTAAATATGCGATAAGTTCTGCGATATGTTTCTGTTCCACTTTACTTAATTGCATATTAATTTTCTTATGCTCTTTAGAGTCTTTACGAACTTTTCGTGATTTCATATTTTGTGTGTTGGATAATAAGTGATTCAACAGCTTTTGATGGATTCATAAGCTGTTCAACATTTTTAGAACCAAAGTTATTAATATTTCTTTCATTGTTGACCACTAATTATCTGAATAACTTGTAATTCATGGTTTGTTTTGAACAAATTTTAACTTCAGTTTCTATTTGATTCGACTTTGAATTAGAAATTTTTATATACTTATACGTATTTTTGATTAACAGAAACAAATACTACGTTATAATAAATGTTAACACAAGATTTTAAACTGTTTATCAGATTCAGAAAATTACTTTTATAACAAACTGATGTATATTTATTGAACTTAAAAACAAATAAAACGTATTATTCTCATAAACTTTTATTATCATTGCTTTCAGTGAAAAGTGTAATAAAATTATTTCTGACAATTAACAGGATCTAAATCTCAGGAAATAATTAAATCATGTTTTGTCGCAGACTTGAAACTCATTTATATACACATATTTTCAAATTTCATGTTAGTCATGATTTCATTTTTATTATAAAATAAATTATCTATAAATTGATTTTTTGCTTATCATCCAATGCGTATACGTTTAGGGCTGTGCCGGCTCCAAAAATGTAGTCATCCAATATTTCACCAAAGGTAGTCATGTGATTATACATTTATATACTGCTTTTCCCACTCATAGATATTACTGCGGTCCGGTCTAGAGTACACTGCAAGCATTGGAAAAACTATTTTAGGCATACAGTTAGACTCGAACCCACAACCACTTAGTAAACCGCATCAAATTTTGAATCAATTAAGAGCCGATGCCTAAGCTATCAAGCCAGTACAACCAAAAGAAGTTAGTCGTCCCAATTACTTTTTTTTGACAACAATTCCATTAAGAGTAGTCGTTCATTTATCAGTAGTCACGGGTATTTCAAAATTCCAATTATTTATTGAAATTCATTGAAAACATTTATTCATTCACTAGAAAATACATTTATATAGTTTATAAATTACTTGAGTAATAGGAATATTACTTATTATTAGTCATGAATACTCGTGATTTCTTATGAGTAACAGTCAATGAATGAGTGATCGTGATTCAGGAAATAATTGGTATTTCATAAATTCGGTTGCCAATATTTACACTAATACTAGCGGAATACTCATGCTTGTTGGCACACACTATACGGTTCATTACAATCAAAGTCTTCGGTAAAGCCTATGTTTTATGCAATTATAAACTGTTTGACAGAAATTATTTATATTTAGCGTTTAGTTCAATATAATACTAGAATATTAGAAAAATAATTCGAAAAAATTTTCTATTTCAGAGTTCTATTTTCCCAATTATATCATACATTAAAGTTTGTGATATTTGTGTATATTTAGTAGTAAGTAAAGTGTTAATTAGAAAATTTAGTAGTTTTAAGAATTTTATTTATTTTAAAGATTTAAGCCATTAAATTAAAAACTTTAAATCATATATTTTTTAATACAGCATAGAAGTTACAGCATATGCAGGATATAAGAAACTTAAATTTTATAATAAAAGCATATTATTAATAAGTTTATGGTGTTATATAATTTTCATTGCATAGAATAATCCATTTTTTCCGTATAAGTAGTTTTGGAACTGTATGGGATAACCGTCAATAATTTTCCATTTGTTGCTAACACATAAAGATTCTATAAATTTTTCAAAGTTGCCGTCTCGAAACTGCGCATCACGATCTTCATAGAATTGAGTGACACCCATCACCCAACATATTATGCCGCCTAAAATGTAAAGCAAAAATTGCAAATGTTCTTTTACAAAAAACTAAATAAATAATTACAGTTAATTATTTTTATAGAGAACAGCCGTTCAAAACAAATTCAAATCAAATTTCTTCAAAAGTGAATTAAACATTTTTAATATTTTTTTCTACTTTTATTATTTAATTCATTTATATACTGTTTTAAGTGTCTTAAAGTTAATTACGAGACTCCGTGTATCTCTAGAATAGGTAATCCTTAAGAGATATATAATAGTTCACCTGATTTTGTAATTCTTAAAATTTCATCAAAAGCATCAAACCCTAAATGTCCCGGACATATAACACCAGACATTATAATAACGTCATAAGTCCTATCATTAATAGGAAGCCTGACATTTGCTGAAACGAATGAATTTATGAGATTCTTATAACAATTCTTAAGTTTTGCCAATTCAATCATTTTAGGACAAGCATCGAGTCCGTCCACATTATAATAACCATTTACTTTCAATAAAGATCCCACATTTCCAGTTCCGGCCCCTACATCTAATATACGACAATCTTTGGGTAAGTTGAGTTGCATAAAATATGATACAACAAATTTAGGCCCATTATAATCCATATTATTCATGTCCTTTAAAAAAGTTGAAATTTTATAATAAAATTTAACATTCATTAATACCAGTACAGTCTGTATCATTTTAAATAATTTACTATAAAAGATTTGTTGTACTGTAAGTTTTTGTGTTTATATTTCCGCTTTGACAGCGGGCAACATATTTTTATGTATCAAAAGAAGGCGTTTGGTTTGAGATAAGACAACTCATATATCAAATGACATGATGTATATGAATGTATTTGTCAATAAATTTAAATAATTTTGAATTAAAAGTAGTGTCACTCTAACTATAAGATATTATACTAATTATTTATGGAAATATTTTATTTGATTTTTTGCTGTGTTAAGTCATTGCATTAAGTTATTAAAAACAAATATAATTTAAAAATCCAAAATAATCTTAATAGCTATAAAGTGACATTCAAAAAGAATTTAATTACCTCTTCGTATTTTTCTGCCCATTGTGCATATAATGCTTCAGTATCATCAATATTTCGGGGTTGAAGAACATTATCAAGTAATTTACGTTTTTCTTCTCGATCATCCATTTAATTCCAATTATTAAATTAATAAAAATCAAATGCGCATAAAGTTTAAAGTAAGTGTAAAACAAATATATCTGTTGTTTTTCTTATATGAAAATATTTGGCACCCTTTTGACTTAAAAATATAAGAGTTTTGTTGTTAGAGTTTAGATATAAATAATCTCTGTTTAATTTAAAAACATGATTTAATTTGTATTTGATATAAATATTTATTTTACTTTGAATAGAATGTTTATGAATATATTGAACGTGAATGGAGAAGACTTGCCTCTGCTTTAAAAAATAAAATCAAAAGCACTTAACTTCAGATCTAAATACTATTTCAATAAATGAATGAAAACTTTGTAGAGTCAAAAGCCTCGTGTTCTGTACTCAAGTTCTGAACTCAAATCATTGGGTTTTTCCAAAAGTTATTACTCTCTATATCTTATGATAGAAAATAAAACTAATATTTATATCTGAATAAATTTGAAATAAGATAATAAAAGTTTTTGTACAAATGATTTGTTTTATTTTCAAATATAATCATACAATTAGTGATTATATAGGAAATTACACAATGAACAAGTACTGTATTAGCACTTTTATATTCTTACAATAACAATTAATTTAGTTTTTTGGAATTAATTTTTGAGTTCATTTTACACTTTTTGGACGGTTTTTCTTTTATTTTATTTGCATTATCGAAGGCATTATGTAATAATTTTTGTGTTTTGGAAATAGGTGCGGCTTCTAATGTATACAAAGTATCGTAGAATTTTGATTTGGTTTCAGGTAAAAATTTTAATAGTTTTTGGATATCCAAAAGCTTTTTTTCTAGTAATTGGCAAAACCTTATCATAGGCTAATTGTAAATGTTTATGAAAATCTTTAAGCTGTGTGACATCGAATTTGTATTTAAATAAATTTAGTGATTTGTCACAATTTGAGCTTAATTTGAGAGATATTTTAATATCATTTTCTGAAAATTCAATTTTTCTGACACCTGAACATTTATCCAACTTATTGACTGTTATTTCAGAAAATTTTTCTTTGAAGTCATAGACTTTACATACAGATATTTTATCAGAATTTGATTCTCCCGAAAGAGAATAGTTGACTGAAATATCATCAAAAGGGTTTTTAAGGTTTGTATTCCTTATAATTCTAACGTATTCTGAAGGGTAATATATTTTCTCATAACTTTTTTTATAAATTTTGATGCGACCAAAGTCGCTATCAATCTCCATAAGAGAGTGTCCCGGTATTGGGTAGTGAACTATTATTTTCTGAAATATATTAGAAATGACTAATTGTTTATAAAAAACCCATAAAAATCTATTCTTATTCTGACCGAAGCTATTGTCAGAAAAAATATTTAAAATTTTAACATTTCTATCAATGAAGTGATTGATATAGTAATGAATGAATGAAATCACTTCATTCGATCCCTTTTTAGCATAGTTTTCAGGGTATAAAAACATAACAGCTTTGTTTGATTTCAAGTCATGTACACCGAAATTAAAACAATGAAATTTTCTTAAATAATATTCTACACAAACATTAGTAACAGGTATTTGAAGACTCTTCATAAAGTCATAACAGATTATTGCATGAGATTTATCATTAATTAATTCACTTTTGAGTTTATGTTTCAATTTATAAAAATAATTCGCTTCTTCTTTATGTAATTCTAATTGTTTTTTCAAATCATTAACTTTTTCTAATTTTTGTTTTTTAAGCAAATTTGATATTTGAATATTATATTTCTCCCACACTTCGCAAATGTCAACTCTTGGTTTACCTAAAATTATATTTGAATTTCTGAAATTTTTTAGGAAAAGTTGATAATTGACATCACATTTGTGTTCGGGAAACAAATCAATGAATAATCTGTGAATATTTTTCACACTTTTGAATTCAGACGACAAATACTGAATATTTTTGTTTACCCCATAATGAGTTGGTTCTGTTGGTAATGATTTAATAAAGTCATTAATTTCTTCATTTACGAGAAAAAAAGTTTTATTAGCTCTAAAACAGTGTTTTCCTCTTAAATCTTCAGAAATTGATCTATTTTTCAGGATTTTATGTCTCAGAGCACCTCTTTTTAGTCCAAATATACTTAAAAATGCTTTTTGGCAAACTTTGACACGAATTGTTTTTTCCTATTAATTATAATAAAATAAAAATTTTTTAGAAACTTTTAAAACATGTATAAAATAATTGTTACCGAATTTTTTTCTGATTTTGTTTCTACAAAATATTCAAATTTTTGAATTTTATTTTCGGGTTTACCAACAGGAACGACAAGTGATTTCAAAAATAAATATTGCTTTGAATGACTGTCTAATTCATTATAACTATTAAACACTTGAATTCTCTGATTTGCGTTCAATAAGGTATAACACTTTATTTTGCAGTTACACTCAAAAATAGCAATTGATTTTCTCGCAGGAATTATTCTCTCAGAATAATGTGCTGTATGTTCTCTACCTTTGAGAATATTTTTTTTAATTATTTCCTTTTTCTTCATTGTTTTTGATTTTTTCATTTTTTACACAAAAAAATGTTTATATAATTAATATTTTTACTTAATGTTTGTTTACTGAGATTTTATCATTAATTAATAATCATTGGTTTTCCCAAAATATAGTTTTCAATGCGAGTCAAAGATATAGAAAGTAATAACTTTTGGAAAAAACCAATGATTTGAGTTCAGATCTTGAGTACAGAACACGAGGCTTTTGACTCTACAAAGTTTTCGTTCATTTATTGAAATAGTATTTAGATCTGAAGTTAAGTGCTTTTGATTTTATTTTGTAAAGCAGAGGCAAGTCTTCTCCATTCACGTTCATATATTTTCAAGTTTACTTATAAATTTAATAACTTATTAAAATATGATTACGTGCTTAGATAGTGCTTAAATACTTTAAACAAAAACATTTCTATATTAGATCTGAAGCTCGTTTCTCTAGTTTTTATCATTTATTTCTTATATATGATTTAAATTTTATTTGGCTGACTTATATGCCTTTACCCTTCTTTCAGAAGGGTTGGCCTTTGCGCCAGAGATGCCCAAGGAATGGTGTCTAGGGGAGGGGGGTACTATTTTTTTTAAAATTACCTTGGTCTGCCCTTTGAGTTTTTTCAAGATTTTTTGAAAATTTTACCTTAGACCCCCCTTCCAAGGTAAAAATTCAAAAATCGATGGAGGAGGGTCTACATTTCAAAGGGGGGACCAAGGTAAAATTTCGAACCTTAGTGGGGTTACATCCCCTACACTCCCTTTAGGCATCTCTGCTTTGCGTCAGTAATTAATGTTTAAAACTTTACTCAATTTATTTGATAAAATATATTAAAGTTATTAAAATGATATTTAAAATGTTTAACAAATCTTTGATTTATTAATAAAAATTGATTAATTAATATGTTTTTAACAAAACGTATAATTTTTATGAGTAATTTTAAGTTCTTTTGGGATTTTTTCTGATCACTTTTGTTACATGATATAAAGTGAACGTACAGTTAGCACTCTGATCAGCGTTGCCAACCGTCCAGTTTTGAGATGGACAGGCCAGTTTTCAGAGCCTTTGTCCAGTTTTAAAATGTACAATAAACTAGACGGCCATTTCTAAAAGTTGTTAATTATTATGTACAGTACTCCAAAAGTGAAACTTATCGCAGTCATGTTTATTAATAAAATGGATTGGTTCTAAATTAACATATTTCCCACTCAAAAGTTTATTCTTAATCATGTGTAAACTTATGATTGAAAGACAACACTTCCATTATCGAAAGAAGTTATTTTAATTTTCAAATTATTTTTCAAATATCTCGATTTTGAAATCTTTCGTTGGTAGGGTTGGTCACAAAAGTTCATTATGTCGTCGGGTGTGCTTCTTATGAAGAATCCTCTAAAAACGCCCGCATAACCGACTAGTGATACCTGTACACAGTGTGGTTGGTTTAGTTGGCATAGATTCTCATATTATAAGATGTGAATAATTCCAGAGATTAGTGAAGAATCTTAAAAATGATATTGAATCAGAGATTTTCAGAAAGAAATTAATAGGTTTTATAACAACGGTGATATTCAAACATGTGTTTTAAAACCTAAAACTAAGTTAAGTATATTCCTCTTATCCGCACGTATCAGAGATATAATCTGTCCTACAATTTCAGTAGCCATGGGTTCACTAAAAACAACAAACTCAGACATTATCTGTTTTATTTATTCCATATTCGCCACAGTAAAGGAATATAATTCAATATAACGGAATTCTAACACAGCTAAACATTTGTTTATTATATACAGATATCATATTTAAATACTTTCAAATACATTAATTGAGAATAAAATAATTTTACAACAGTTAACGCGATATCTCTATTATTTTGAGAAAAATCAGTGATAAGATGGTAATTATCTG
Organism: Nanhermannia elegantula; assembly: GCA_034699485.1. Classification (NCBI taxonomy): domain Eukaryota; kingdom Metazoa; phylum Arthropoda; class Arachnida; order Sarcoptiformes; family Nanhermanniidae; genus Nanhermannia; species Nanhermannia elegantula. The sequence goes on along the minus strand of JAQGCH010000521.1, from coordinate 6,700 downwards.
TTCAAAAAAGTAAATAAATATATTAAACATTATTTTAATTTCAAGAATGCTATAAACAAATTGATTCAATTATTTCATTACTTCATAACATCTGAAATAATTAATAGTAAATAATTTCCAACACGAAAATCCAACTCGTTTTTGAGCAACTCTTTCAATAAATGACATTACCTTATGGTTAAAAAAATTTATTAGACTAATGAATGAATTATTGCAATTATATGTGTTATTCATATAAACCTTAATGTTTCTAAAGAAGAAAATAGTGTCAAAATTATTTCCTTTGAATTTGTCATAAAATCTTCGATTGTATTTATTAACGATTGTATTGAGTAGTTTATAAGTTTTATTCGCCTCATAATTGACTGAAGCGGCGGAGTTCATGATGAACACGAGTAACATACTTCCTATAACAGTTGTATAAATGAATACACCTCTGCTTCCAATGTTTTGTTCTCTGAATAGCGCTAAATAGAGACAATTGATTACAATGGCTCCAAATAATGTCCAAATAGATAATAGATATTTAGACCAATAACAAGAGTTATATTCGTTTATAACAGAATATGTTTGATTTAAAAGCAATAATTTATTTCTTATATAAATCTTTGCTCTCAAATGATTTTGAGCCATAATTTTGAACATGTTATTCATGTGACGTAAATAGATTTTAATATAGCGACAAATTATATAAAAATAAATGACTTGAAACACGTTAAGATTCAAAAAGTAATGCACACACAGTGTATACTGTAGACTGTGCGGCAAATTGTAGATTAAATTTTCTGCAATTGTACAGTTAAAGTATAGGGAAATGAAGTTAAAAAGGAAAGCCGAAAGTGGTAAAAGTATACTATTATTTATGTTTGTGATCAAAAATAGTTTTTTCGTTATTTTAAGCAAATCAGTGATATCTTGTTGTTTAGTGAGACCAATACTTTTGGGGGTAACCAAACCTGACATCATTTCAAATACTTTGAAATAATTTGCTTTAATATTATTTTTATTGTTGTAGTAATAAATTGATTGCGAAATAATACATAGCATAATAGGCAATCCGACAATTATGTATATATGAGGTCTCATACCAAGGAAATAAGCGAAATCTCCAAAATATATGAAATATTTGGAATTTTCTTCAGGTAATAGCCATTGAATGATGAGTTTTAAAAGTTGTGTTGTATTTACAATGAATATAAGTAATGGATTGTATAACATAACTCTCGCTCTATTATTAATTGATTCAAAACTTAGACCAATTCTATAAGAATGATCAGCAACTAACCCAAGAATAAGACTTTGTGGCAATAATTTATTCGGATCTAAAGATTCCATTTATGAGAGGAATTGATATTTAACTAAAGCTAAAAACTGGAATAATTTAATTATTTTTTATCTTAATATAAATTTTTCACTTAATATAAATATCTTTATATCTAATGCCTGAGTGTTAGAACTTATGTATATTGCTATTAAAATCAATAATATTCTATTTTTAAAAGTTTTAAAACTAATTGATAAAAGTTTATTATTGCAAAAACAATTCTTAATATAACTAAAACATAATTAAAATAATTTTCTCTATCGAATTGTCATTAGGCTTCTTATAATGGGAAGTATGTATGTGTAAAATTTGATCTTTGCAAAATTAACAAAAAAATGTAACTATATAATTTGAATTTTACTGCATATAACATTTCTAAATTCGTGATAAAAATGCGCAAAATTCGAAAATTATTCAGATAATTAGTTTCTGGATATTGTATTTAATATAACATAAATTAATTTATAAATTTTTCACTTACGTTAACGAAGTTTAATTAAACATTATTAATACTATTATTAAACATAAGTATGTTTTGAACCAAATATTGAGCCAAATGCTAACAATGACAATATGTTCAGATAAATAAATTGAGTTAAAAATGAAAAATCCATAAATATGTGTGGAAGGAGACAGCTATTTGGGTTCCAAACATTATATCTATTTAGTGTCAAAATTGGTGATAAATTTTGTTGAAAATTTGAAGCCATTTAAGGCTTAAATTTTAGGCTAACTTTTATATAATTATTGACTCTTATAATGATATGTTGAACAAATGCATTCATTTAAGCCAAAATTTTTTAACAAAACTTACCACTAATTTGACAATAAATAGATATAATGTTCGGGACCTAAATAGCATTTTCGTGCCACATATATAACTATAATACACCTGAATGAATGAAATTAATGGCAATACAAAAACAAATTTAATGCAATTTGTTAGATAGATAAACATAATTCAACATTTAAAAAACATTATAAAAATACATTTTAAAACATTAAAAGTTTGCAATTTTTAATAAGCACTTATAATGAGTGTTTTATCACTAAATCAATATTTATGATATCATTTAATATAACTTTATGAAAGTTTAATAAGAATAGTATTTTTAAATATATGCACAAAATTTTATTCTTTGAATATTAAGAAAAATTTAAAAATACTAAATTTAATACGGTCGTCCAAATAAATGACTCCCTCGGCTTTTGGAAGATTTTCGCCCTAAACATTAATGAATTTTATGAAATTTTATTTGAGTGCATCCTTGTTTGGGACGGAACTTTTGGCTTGAGAGATGTGGCCCACTCCTAAACGGTTTTATCGATAAACTTAAAGCTGGATTGTGAGAAAGTAAGTTACAGTAAATTACTCGGTGTAGAGTAAATTACTTAAAATACTCAGAGTGCTGCCACAACAGTGTACAGTCATTCCGGGGACTAATTGTAAAGTTATACCCAATTGAAATTTGGTAATTTTCAAATTTAATGCGCTGCCCTATTTAAGTTAAGCGATTTGAAGACAAACAAAAGTACACGTATCCAAACATTTGCCATCCAAATTAGTTTTGATTAATTAGAATTCAAAAATGATCACCAATTTTTCCTCGAGAATTTACATGGATCATTTACCTAACTTATAAGAACTTTCAATCCCAACTCACTACATATAGTATATTCAAAAAGCTTTCATCAAAATCTATTAACTTTTACTATTAGTAAACCTCAAAAAACGCGGTCAGATAATTATGGAAGCGACTGTACAATGGGTGACATTTTCCATTTGTCCATAAAAATACATAAATGTCATTATAATGAATGCCACAAAAGTTTTTTAAGTTTGGTGAATTGAAAAACCACATAAATAGCATTCATCTAAAGGAAAAGGATAAGTGTAAAGTTAATAATTGCACAAAATGTTATGCAGTTTTAAATTATTTAAAGAGACATATGAAGGATAAACACAATAATAGTGTTGATGTTTAACAAAATAAATTTTCACTCTTTATAAGTTTCATTCGTTTTAATACACAAACTCTTAATAATACTTAAATATGACTTTTTATGCTTTTCTTTTATTATATGTAAACTTAACTGAAGTGAGTATTAATAGAATTACGAAAACAATTATTTATATTTTAATTTTGCTATTTATTGGAAATTTATGTAACTTTTATGTGTTTTAAATTGAAAATCATATTGAATTATGACTTTATTTTGCGTAATATTTATGGTTTGTTTAGTCATACTTTAGGTTAAGGTGAGGTTAAGGTCAGGTTAAAATCAGGTTAAGGTGAGGTTAAGGTGAGGTTAGGGCTTATTATAACTTATTAACAGTTTTAGGGTTTATTAAACAGTTAGTTATCACTAATTTAGATATAATGTCAACCATTGAATCATAGAATTAAATAAATGATTATTAAATTATTTAGTTATCTAAAAGTTCCTCTTTATTTATGAAATTTATATGAGAACCAATACATTTGTTATTATCTATAATTAGTAGTAATTTATTACTTCTTTTAAATTTTGAAACACTATTAACAAAAAATTTAACAATTAATGGCAAGTATTACAGGTAATAATTGCTTATAATAAGAGAAATTTTTATTGGCCTCACAGTGAGAAAGATATGAAAATTATCTTTAGATAATTCATTAGTTTAGAGATATGTCAAAAATAGAAAATTAATACTAAAGAGGTTTATCCCAAAGCATAGATATTTGCTAAAAGTTTTCTGCAATGATATTATTGTTCTGACAGAAACTGATTCCCCATAAGCTCGAAGACATATATATTTATAATGAGGACAATGAATGTCTTAATTTATTTAAAAAGTAATTCTCTGTACATTATCTGTAAGAATGATAAATAAAATGGACTATTGATTAAAAACATGTGAATCAATTCCCACATGTCTTTCTGTTATATAAGGGAAAGTTTTAATTAGTCTGCAAATAAACTTTAATTAAAATCGACTAAAATGTTGTTAATTGTAACGCTTTGTATTAATCTATCACTGGTTTTGTCGTTTCCCTCAAACTATTTTGAGGAAGAGGCACCAGAAGAAGTTGTCAAATGTTTTGCTCCACATATGAATCTAATCACGCAGTGTAACGATGTTTATGTCAGTAAAATCAAAGAAATCGCAACAACTAATGAGCAACTATTGAAGACAAACCCAATGACACCACAAGACGTGATACTTAAACCAAACTGTTGTGCCCTTTATTCTTATGAGAATTGTGTCATTAAAGCAGTAAGTCCTACAGTTGGCTGTCAGTCAGTAATTGAAAATTATTTCGTTCAAATTGAATCCAAAGGACCGGCAGCACAACTGGGCGAAGGGTGTGTTAAGTTCCCGAAGAGCTCTACAAAGTGTGAATAATTTCTTTAATTATTCATTTAATAAATTGTTTAACATTTGTACTCAAATCAATTGAATTAAATTTGAATTAAATGATTCCAAGACTTGTTATTCTCATTTTGTTTTTAACTTAATTATTGTCGGAATTTTACTTAAGAGAAACAGAACCTCAAATATATATTTATTATGAAATATTTAAATATCAATATATTCTTATTATAAATTATTGTCTTTCTTTAAAAATACAGTTTTGCATACAATTTATTTCATAAAACATGGAAAAATTAATTTTAAAATCTTACTAAAGCAGTATTTATAAGAATCGTTAGAATAATAAGTTTTCTAAAATAGTGATTACTAGAGCACTGATTTTTATATATTTTTTACACAGTTTAACACTATTGTCGCTATGAGTCTATATAAAAATATTTTAAAATCCGTGCTCTAGTGATTACTACTTACTACAAAAATCTAATTTTGTACGAGGCTCTACTTTTGTATTTATCTGCTTAAAAAGATTAATAATTAATTTTTTCATTCATTAAACATTTGTAATTCATTTGTTAGAATAAAATGTTTATAAAAGTTCTTTTTATAGGAATATAATTTTTTTAATAGATTTTATTCAACTTTCAATTTCATCTTCAATTTTATTAAACAGTTTTAATTATATTCAACATAAAACAGAAAATTAATTTTGCAGTTTTTGCATTTCACTCAAATCTGTTGATGTGATCAAAATTTTATTGTTATTGTTATTTTCTTTAACCAGAAAAATATTTTTCATATATTTTAGAAATGCAAATAACGGAGACTCAAAAAGAAGTGAAAACACAGCGCCCGTTATGAAAGACATGAAAATAACCCCACAAAATAGCAATAGTATTGTGAAACTATTCATATCTTGTAAATCTCTTTTAGAGCCCCAATAAATCCATACAATCCATACGTGAGTTAAATATACGGAATATGTTAATCGAGACAAAGGTATGAATACTTTCCACGAAAAAAATTTATTAATAAAACCTCCGTTTCCTGTAATACACATCCATATAAGTGTTGCTGTATTTATGGCCCAAATTATTTTAGTGGTCGGATAGAAAAATGCAGATATCCATAGATTATACGGCTCTCCTTTAGCCCAATACAGAGAGTCGTTTATTGTTATTAAGTATCCAATAATTATCAAAATCCAAATAAACATTTTCTGTATCTATTGTAAAAAATTAAAATTTTTAGAAATTGCTTTTAGTGAACAAATATCTGTATCACTACATTTGATAAAACTTTTGGACGCATATTGTGTACAAAGTATCAAAACGCTATTCCTATGAAATAAACTGATCCGTGAGACCACGGCTTAAAAAAGAATTTTGTCACCCATTGGGTCCATTCCTTCTCATAAGTTATAATATCACTGAAAATAAAATGCAATAATTCTGTTCAAAACTAATTTTACAAAAGTAGTGTTAATTCAATTTTAAATCTTTCTCTTTCTCGTTCTCTTAACTGAATGAACAAACAAATTGGTGATTAAATGTTTGTTACCTTCTGGTGTTGAAAACAAGTCCTGGAGGTAAGTCTTTATCATATATGATAATTGACGACAAAACAAAAAATATGATTATAATAAGTGTATTAACAATTAAACCAAACTTTTTATTAATAAGTAATGCAATGATAACTATTAATGAAATCCAATGTAATTGCATGTCAACCGCGATATACCAGGTGTGTGCCCCACACTATCAACAAAAGATGTTCATTATTTAATAGAAATAGAGTAATCTTTTTTAAATATGTGTTTACTATATTTTTATGGTCAATAAAATTTTGTAGACTAATAATGTTTTGCCACCAATTTTTGTAACATTTGTTAACTTCATGAGAAATATATTGTGTCCAAAGTGGTCCCGAACCCAATAGTGGTATTAATGTAGTTAACAATATAAATATAGCCACTTGTGGTATAAGACGTATGAATCGGGATAACAAAAAACCAATTATAT
>JAQGCH010000520.1:0-22382 GCA_034699485.1 Nanhermannia elegantula | reverse complement strand
TTTTTGTGTAATACATATCTGCTATACTGGAAAGCGCACTGTATGCCACTCGTCCATAAAGTAAAGAAAAGCCGATTTTTAAGTGTAAATGATCCGCGAGGCTAAAAAGTTTGAGAACCTATGATCTATAGTATAACTACCATTCAATTGTCATTTCAATAGTTAATATTTACATATGTATCTAATTATTTGTAGTTCAAAATAAGTAAAAAATGTGGGCATTTCTTTGTAAAAATATATGCAATGCTTTAAAAGTTTATTCAGGAAATACACTTAAGATCTAAAATGAAAGAATGATATCATTAATATATATTAAATTCCAAACGCTTTCCATTTTTACCAGAAGTCTTAGACAAAGAATAAAATAGTACACTCTTTACAAAAAACTTATTCTACAAACACTTGCTATCATTCTATCCTCAAAAATAAAAGGACTCAAATCAATATATTTAAATCAATTTTTATCAACAATTTTCAGAACTCAAAGTAAAACTGTTCCTCAAACTTACATTTTAATCATTATCATAAAGAAATGCTTTGACAAGACATGCAATTAATTTCTGACTTTGAATAACAACTTTAATGAAGTTCCAAAAGTAAAGTCAAATGTTAGACAAAAGGACATGTTTGATGTCTTTGAAATGATATGCAAAAGATGTACTGTATGTGACGCTTATATACCTAAACAGTATGAATGAAGCTTTTATAAGAGTCACTTAAGATCTAGCTCTTAACAGGATCTACATTTAAGCTAATAAAACAATTCTGCTTTAGAAAAAAATTCAGATTCTATTTCTTTTTAAATGATAAGGGAATAAAATTCTTGATTTGATTGGAAAAAACAGTTGTTGTCTAATAACTAAACCGTAGGACGTGATTAGACCAGAGCGTAGGACTTATTGATTTCTTTTATTATTACATTTATTAGTTTTTCTTATTCAAAATCAGATATGAAGTTCTTTTCAGAAGAAGTCGATCTTTAAAGCAATCAATTTTCTAGAAATAACGAGATAAACATCAAATCATAACAGTACTCACTTTAACATCGCTGAAGTCGTCCCACATCGGAACCAAATCAAAATATATAATCCAAGGCATGGCAACAATAAAGCTCATGAGCCAAATGAGACATATGGTTGTTCTTCTGACACATAGACTGAATCCATTATTGAATGGATAATAGATTCCATAAAATCTGAAATAATAAATTTGATTTAAACGACACTGGACTCACATTTTATAACTTCAATTAAGGAAAATAATTAAAAAAGTCTTTTAAACCAAACTTAGAAATTTAATTTTAAAAAAGATAAAATATTTTCAAAAGGATTACATAATCCCACACAAATCAATTCTCAAAATAACTTTATTATAGGTACAGTAAAACCTCTCTAAGTTGATCACTCATTAGACACCAACTTTGTGATCAACTTATGGAGTTCATCAACATATAGAGGTAATGTTAACCCTATGGGATTCGCAACAGACACCAATATAGTGATCAAAATAAGGAGGTGTGAAACTTGTAGGGGTGACCAACTCTAGAGGTTTTACTGTATTATTTGATGCTATTGTTAGAAATTACACCTTTATTTTCATTAATAAGTTTTTATAGTTATGTCATTTGTGTAGTATTCAAAACTTGTTTTAAGTTATAATAAATTTTTGAAATGACAGAAAAGTCATAAAATAAAATAGTAATAAATTAAAAAAATTCCTACAACTATTTCAAGAGCTTCTCCTTTGCAAAAAATGAAGAGAAAGTATATGTTTTAGTTTTTTATGTAAAAAATTTGCATTTTTACATAATCTCTCTGACCCTTAAATCCTGATTTATGACACACTGAAACGCTTTCCTATTAAACAAACATCATTATTACGTTAACTCCCTTTTTAAGTAATTTTACAGAAGTTGTAAAAAATATTTTCTGCTTTCAGTGAATATCAGTCTCTTTACTCATAAGAGAAATATTTCGCAAAAGTAAAGTTTTTTGAAAAATAAAATAAATTTCTCGAAACTTATGCTGCTGTGAATCGACCTAATAATACAATTTAAAATGAAACGTGTTTTATAACAGCAGTATAACTGTAATCTTAGAGATAGTATAATATTTAGCACATCATATAATAATAGCGAATCCTAAGCATATAACTAACCATAAAAACGAAGAAAACTCAAAAAAGACCAATTATTGCGATAATAATAATAAATAAGATTCAAGGCGTTTATAATAAAAGAGAAATTTTAACTTTTGAAGCTATTTTTATGTAATAAATCATATTCAGTAAATCATTATTATTTAGTGGTACCGCACATACCGTCGTCATCTATTTTAATCTTAGCTCCCGATCCGATCTGATTCTTAATTTCTACAATTTTCTGATCTCTAAGAGGATTACTAAAGCCATTCAAACCAATACGAAAGCCATCAAATCCAATATAAGAACCGTTAATCGTGAGAATTGGTGCTCTGGCATAGGCTTTGGCGACGCGACGATTTCTTTGCATACACACTATTTTAGCCCAAATTTCATCATCAATGCGATCCCACTTATGTAAAACTTCCTGAATGTGATCCTGAAAAATAATAGTATATTTGTTAAAAGTCTTTATTAAATTGTGAGAAATTATATTAATTTGTGCTTTAATTTTTCACAAATATAAAATACATATGAAATATATTTTGTACTTAAGCAAGCGTTTAGTTAGTGAGATGTCAGAAATTGCAATAAACAGTTTGAAACATTTTATAAATATAACCAAGCTCATAACAATACTTCACACCTAATGGCAATTAAATTAACTTAAGGCTATATTTCAAATATGACGTAAGGTTAATTAAAATCAAAGCTACTGAATGAGAAGCTATTGCAAAAGGCGCGATACACTAACTTTTAAAATCTGTAAAGTACTAAATATCTTTTTAAATTCTCAAATAATTGAAACAAAATATTCAAAATAAAAATTATGTTAAATTTTTTGAAACTGAAAGTCTCTCATTTTCTGACACAAAAAAGTTCACCGACTTTTCAATTAATTTTTTTAAAACTTTTGTTTGTTTGTTCAGAAAAATGTCTGTATTTCACTTCATTTGACTCAGGGCTTAATTTTTCCTCAAAATAAGGTAATGACTTCTTAGAATTGAGAGGATTTTCTTTGTGCTAAAGAAAGTTTGCTATAAACAAAATCACCTCATTTTCTGTTTGTTCATATTTATACTCAGTTTTGCATTTTAGTTAAACTAAATCTTTTGTTATTATTTCAAATTTCTCTAATTATTGAAAGCAAAATACATTTCTTTTAAGTTTTTTAAGAGCAGTGATGTTTCTATATTTCTTTTATGAAAATAACTAATACAGTAGTTTAAAAATTGATTTACAAAGAAATTAATCTATTTTTAAACTAATTTTAAAAAGCATTTTGACTGCTAATAAATTAACAAATCTCTGCCTGTATTTTAAATTAATTCATAATTATTATCTTCAGTAATAATTGAATTGAGAAAAATTTCTATTCACTTAACAATTACTAAACAATTATATGCTGAAAAACAATCCTTAATATGAGTCACGATGTCCTTATTTAGACTCAATTTAAAGGTAAAAATAAACTAAATTATTTTCAACTTATCCCTATTACAGTACTTATATGAGGAAAACTTAATTTTATATAAGTTAAATTTTATAGTAGTTGTAATAGAATATTGATAAATAGTTTTCTCATGTAAATCTATTTTTTACATAAGTTTAGTGCAGATAATGTGCAAAATTTGTTCCGAATTCTACTTTATTGGTGTATTTTCCGGTATTTTTTGTTTTAAACACTTTAAAATTTTGTAAGTAATTCCTGGCATTCAGTAAATCATTTCAAATAAAGTTTGAAATTAGCATTTTTAAACTTATTTTGAATAATTTCATTATTCATGTCTGCTATCAGTTGTATCAGTCCATAGTTCACCCGCACATATATTATACTTTAAAAAGAGACATTAAATTCGAGTTTTTAGACTCAGACTAAACTATTGAATGTCATGTAAAAATTTTATTTATTCCAGACATTAAAGATTTTATCTGATAATTAAATATAAATTATGAAATTACATGTGAGAAAATTGCTTTCAAATTATCTGATTTAGTTTTTTGTTAAGATTAATATTTTTCTATTATTACAGGCAATGTTTTGTTAGAAATTAGAAAATTTCTAATTTTCATAATTAGTAATTCATTAGTAATTCCGACGTTTTATGCGAAATCATTTGATATTTAATAACTTAATTTTGTGTTTATGTAAGCGTACTTTAAACTGTGCTGTACTGTAGCATATCTACTGTTATATAAATACAAATAAAAATTGTGAGAAAATTAAATATTCTATTCATGTTCCTAAACCTTTTTTATTGTTGGTTCCGAACAAAAGACTATTATGAAATGTAAACTTTTAGTATATGATGTGCTATAGAAAACAGTTTGAGATTTATTTTTAAACAGACTTAAAGTTTTAAAAATATATAAAACAGTCAGAAAATAGATTTTTCAAATTTAATGAAGTCTGAGTATACTTATTGTGCTATTGTATTCATAATATTGAAGAACATTTTGTCAAAAAAGGTCAAACTTTATTAAATATTTATTAGACTTTTAAGTATAACTTAATAGTGCATAACATAAAAGACGAGTTATCTGAGGTATTATTAACTTTGAATAAAGTCATGTTAATCATATCGAGCAATACTTTAGGCATATGTTAGTCGTGTGCATTACTCATGATTTTACTATTCAATGATTAGATACTGTAGATTAGAAAATAATATAATTTTATTCACGAAGTCTTATTTAGTATAAATGTTATTGTTTGGGTCACTGCTAACTGAATTTCATATTTAGTTTAATGTCAGATTAGGTAATATATTACCTCATTATAGATCAGATACATTTAAATATCGTATGAGATCCTCTTCCATAACTTAGATTAGAATAAGTTAGTCTTTTACTTAATTCTTTACTTGTATTGTAAAGTTTGCTAAAATTCCTACAAATTATATCTATAAAAAGGGATGACATGAATAGTTGAGTAGAATTCAAATAATTTTAAACTGATTTAAATTTAGGTCTCTTCTAAGCAATTATGTGTTGAAAGTTGAAATAAGTTTAAAAATTATAATAATCTCAAGCCTACAATACGTTTAAAAATAATCTCAACAGTTGGGATACAGCTTAGGGCGTAATCGACAAGTTCTTTGATATTCATAATAATTGTAAAGTTAGCTCTCATGTGAATTCATTTCTCGCATTATTTAAGACTTAGTCATACAAATAAAACACAATCTTAATGAAGGTTTTGTTTTCATTTGAACTTATTATTATGTGTTTAACTTTCACATTATTCTATTGTTTTTTGAATCGATTTAGACGTTTCATTAACTTTTTAAGAACACATTTAAGGATATATTTTGATTAAATGTTTTCAAACAATTAATTCAAATTTCTATTTTGTGGATCAAAATAACGTGATCTGAAAGATATGACTTTGAGATGAATAGCATTTTTGAATCTTGAAAGATAGTGAAAGTCTAGGGTTTGAGAATTTATTTATATGTGATGTATGTGATGCTCATATATTTGATTAGCGTTCAACTTGTCTGTTATTAAATTAATAGGTCATAGAGTTATGCAATTAAATGACATTCCAATGTAATGATATAGGGTTTTGAACGCTCAAAAATTCAATTTCAAGTATCTGTTGATATGAATCAACAGTAAAACTCAAATTAATAGGACATAACACCCAAAAAACGTTTTCATTGCACATCAGTTTGGCTGATACAGACAAATTGAGATTTGATTTAAAATTGTTTTATAAAATAAAACATTTTTAATTCCTGAAACTAAATGTCAATTTTGAATCATAATTTTGAAAAATAATAGATTCTGAAAAAATTAATCTATCATTTCATAAATTTAAGTGTCAGTTAAAAAACTGTTTGCACATTAGTGTAAGAATTTACTAACTTTTATTAAAACAAAACTATGGGTATAATTATCTTCCGACTCATAACTCAACATTTTAAAAAAGGTGAAAAAATTATTTTTGTATAATAACCATTAAGTCTGTATAACTCATAATAAATTTGACTTAAACCTACTCAAAATAGTAACACTAAAATTAAAAGTGTAAGATAGCTCACGCATTTCCAAAAAATTTATAACTTCCTAAAATTGAAATGAAGCTGAATTGAAACAGTACTTAATAACAAAACTAGGTTTGTGGTTATTTTAAATAAGAAATTTTAAAAATTTATAGTTATGAATAATATTTAATGATTATTATTCAGACCAAGCAAATGAAATTTTTATATCTCTCATAACTCTTCTTATTTTGTTAACTTCATTGAATTAAATTATAATTAGAGACGGATTAACGGTTTTGTTCAAACAGTTTTAAAGAAAGTCCATTTGTTAGTCATTTTGCTAATAATAATTATCATGCTTTGACTGTATCATCCTTGCAATGAATGGTTGTCAACCTTATTATCAAATTCTAATAACTTTTTTAAGATGACATAAAAAACGAAATCAGATTTAGGACTTTGAGCGAAAACGCGAACATCTAATGAGCTTGAAATGTGAATTAATCGCTTTCCCAAAGATCACTCTTCACTCAAAAAGCGTGTTTTGGATTACTTAAAAAATTAATTAAATTTGTTTTTCTTACTAAAGAATAAAGTGATTTAATGATATTACATAACATTCAAATTTTTCTCATATCACTAAATTATTTTTCTTGTGTATTATACAGTATAACACTTTTATAATAAAAATTTAATGACGTGAATAATAAATATTTAACTTAATAATAATTTGTAGTTTAGCTGTCATTGGAATCATTATTATTTAGGTATTTGAGGATTGAAGTATTGATTTTGAGCTTAAGTTTTTTCATTGTATCGAATATTGTTTTAAATGAATACCTTTAATAACTTGTCCTCAGAATGCCAGACATCATCTTCACTGTAAAATAGCTTATCAGAGTCCAGATCATCTGTTGACCGAGAGATGATTTTTCTTCTGCTTATCATTTCTTTTTAAATGTCTTCATTCAATAGTAGATCACTGTTAATAAATCACAAAAATGAATAATTTTATTCAAATCTGATTCTCATTTCATTGAATAAATTAAAAAATATAATTAGAATGACATAAGATATGATCAAGTTTTGAGAAATTAATTTCTTAACTTAATTGAGTTCAAAAATTTTTTGTTAAAAAATTTAATCGATAAACAATTAGAACCAAAGCCCACACTAAAAGCTACTCTAAATAAACTCAATTACATAAAAATTAGTTCCAATAACACACTGGGAAAACACACATTTTATTCAAACTGATTGATGGCATCATATCGTGCACTGATCACTATCGAAACAATGCCTTAAGTTTAAAGGCAAGTCCTATGAATATTTTTAAACCCCAGAAACTATTAATGAAATGGGAATCTGTTATAAAATCTAACATTAAATTCAAATTAGAAGAATAAATGGCGTTTAACTTCTGAAAAAAACTTCACCAAAAGAAATAATAATCTGATCGGAGTATCAAAAATAGTATCTTTCCTAATGAGGATTTAATATAAAACTAAAAGCTTACACGTTCTCAGACAAAAAATTAATTTTATGATGCTCTTGATTTTTAGGAACTAACAAAAAAATCCAAAATATATTACTCTTACATGAATTTTTACGTCACACTTTGTAACATATCAGGTAATAATGCCTTTGAGGTGTATCGCCATAAAAACTTTTCATGTAATTCACATTAACAATATCCTAAAAAACTTGTTTAGGGCTCTATTTAGCTCTGGATGCCTTCGGCTTGTGTTCCATTCAAGAGTTCTGTTTATTTATTTATTTAAATAATATTTTCTAATTTAAATCTTAACGCTTTCATATATTTAATTTAATGAATTTAATTTAAATAAATTTTATAATAAGTAGTTTTTTGTATAATAAATTCCCTTAAACTTATGACTTATGACAAGTGTTAAAATAGGAAACTATAAAATTTGTGATTTACTACTATTTCGCTTAAATATGAAATATCATAATCAGCTCTATTACATAAGTTTGTTTATGTTTATAACTCAACATTAAATCAATGCAATAATTATCAAAGTTTTCTATTTAACTATAATTAAAATTCTTCGGCAAATAATTGTGAAAGTGTTAAATCACTTAATATTAGACAGTTTTTAATGATTGAAAGTTGAATAAACAGATAATCAGTTCATATGTTTGCAGTTTTTTTAATTAATTTAAATTACTTTAAATTGTTTGGTTAATTGATATTAATCTTAATGACGATACTATTTTGTCAATCAGAGCGATTCAAAATGATTTCGTTCGACAGTAAAACAACGTTTTAAGAAATTGATAAGAAATAAGTTTTATGTAAGAAAACACAAAAATAGTCTTTTTAGGGCAAAACAAGAAGTTCTGAGTGGGTTTTATGTAAAATTAATTGAGACATTATAATGAGTACTTAGGAGTGGTTAATATTATGTTACCTGCATTTCAACATTAAAAACTCTAAAACTAAAATATTTTTAATAGGCTTTACTCATTTGATTCCTATGATTATTAGCTATTAATTGGCGCAATTATTTCTTCGATATCAGATCATTCCAAATGGCAATCAAAGGTTGGCGTTACTATCATTTTGAATTTTTTTTTAAAATGAGGTAACAATAGGGTTCCATATCATAACCTCAAAAACAAAAATCTCGAACGTCAAAATCTCGAATACAAAATCTCGAATACAAAATCTCGAATACAAAATCTCGAATACAAAATCTCGAATACAAAATCTCGAACACAAAAATCTCGAATATAATATTTCGTACCTAACCTAAATTAAATAAATAACCTAATTAAACTAACTAACCTAATCTAAATTAAAGAAATTTTCTAGTAATTATCGCATTTACTAAAAAATTAATTTTTTTGTAAAGTTACAAATTTTTGAGATTTAGTATTCGAGATTTTGACGTTCGAGATTTTTGTTTTCGAGATTATGACGGTATAAGTAACAATAGATATTTATTTTTTACTTATGAGTTAGTGTGAAATTTTGTGATATTTGTTAATATGGAAATACAACAGAATTAGTAAAATTTCGGCTATTTTTACATTTTATATCTCAGAACAAATTTATTTATTAATTTGATTTTTAAAATTTGCATAAAATTGGTAAATTATCTCTTTTAGACAATAAGCATGCTTCAAAAGTTTTTGAAGACAAAATACACACTTAAAAACTGATATTCAATTTGACAAATTTAATGTTAAAGTAAAGCTAAAAATCTTAGCTTTAATTTGATAGGTTTTATAAGTTAATAGTTTATTAACTCAATAGTTTATTAACTCAATAAAAATCTTATCGATAAGTAAACAATGGTTAACATTATAGCAACATAAGTATAAGTTGCAAATATGTTACCAAAAAACTTTTTAGTTACTGGTTAATCGTTTTAATTAGTGAGCGCACACCTTTTGTAAGTTTTATTAACTTTTCAATTTATTGTTTGCGTAATTTTTTATAAGGTGTGCCACATATTCTTTGTGTGCAAATAAGTGTCACAGAAAACCTTTGTTTATATCTTTACTGAACAGTTCTCGAAGGTTTTCAATAACTGAAATCAATTTATCAGGAGTTCAAATATATTTCCGAAAGAAAATCAATACTATCGAGTACTATAAGTCAAAAAATTTAAAATAATTATCAGTCAAACCATTTGTATAAAAACAATTATTCAAAACATAAACATTTGAAATTTTCTAAAAATGAAGAGTAAGGCATCAAATCTGACATAACTGTTCTTCTTATCAAATACGAAAACTAATTTTGTTAGACACCAGACATAAGTAGATTCACAGACAGACTGAGAAATCCAATTGATAGACAGATATGAGGTAAACATCATCTGTATTAAAGTAGTGTCAAAAATTGAATTACACGTTTGATGATTAAAGTGATTTTTGAGTTATTATAGTTTATACGCTCATAACAATTGAAAGTAGATTAACAAATAGTAAGAAAAGCAGTTCATAGTGTGAAAAATTGTTAAGCCAGACAATTAATCAGTGAATGGGCTGTTATTGAATTTAGTTTTTAGTACTGGGCGTAACACAGGTTGCGTTTGGGCGATACCTGTCTATTAAGTTATTATTACAAAAAAATATACGAATTAAAGTCATTGCAAGGACTTATATCACCGAAAAAATATTTGATTGTTAAATAAGTACACTTTCCTTGAAATCCTATTTTAATCAATAATACCAATAATTTTGTAGTTAAATACAATATATTATGTTATAATCTTATTTAATATTTCAGTTGTTTTCTAATTTTATCTCTTTGTTCAGGTCGTCCATCCGGCAAAACCCAGCTCTGAATTAAGCCCAGATCAGCCTTGAATTCAAATTTTCACTTATTTTATTAGATTCTTATTTTCAATTTGTAGCTCTTAATCGTTTCTCATAAAATCTAATGTTTACTGAGGTTTGAAATACACTATTGTCAGAGTAATAAATTTATTTTGATATAAAGTAACTCATATTTGAATATTAATAACTTAAAAGGCTTTTAATTATAAATTAGTTAATTAGAATCAACTCATAAGGACTTATAAAACTACAATATATTAAAATTTAATATTTAAGGAAACTTTTTTTGAGGAATTGGAGTAACAATTAATATGTTTTACAAATAAAAGTTAATTAATGCTAAATTATTCATTATTATTAATAATCTTACATTAATTAACAAAAAGAAACCAACACTTGTTTGAAAATTAATCTTATTTAATGATAAATGATTTACTTTTATAAGTCAAGACTTAAAAAATTTTGATTTAAATTTAATTCCAATTAAATTTGGAAAAATTTGGAAAAATATGGAATGAATTTAATCGATTTTATCTGTTTATTGCTAAGTAATTAAAGAGAATGTGTCAAACCATTAATAATCATATTTTCCGTATAACTGTTATCCCAATAATATAATTACTTTTTCATTATCACACTTTGAAACCGTATAAGTATGCGGTTTTATAAATGACTTCTTTCTTGTTTAATAATTTTTTAACTCAAAATTTTAAGATAAGGTAAAATTATTTTACTTCTTTTCATAACCTGGTTATCAATTTTTTCATAACTAACCCTAACTATATACTGAATATGAACTGAATCATAAAGTGTGACATCGAAGGCGATCAATAATATAAAAAGTTTGTTTCAAAGATATTTATCGTATGTCTAATAGACGTAGTTTTTTTAATAATTATATGATTTCATAGTATTATAACTACTTCTATAATGACATTTGACCAAAATTTTTTGAATAAAAAAATCTGAAAAAATGATCTCAACAATGAATTATATTCTGATTTGACTTATATTCAGCGGAATCGCGGAAAAAGTGAATTTTATTCAATTAAATTATTTTTCAGCATAAATCTGATAGATTTTAGTGATTGAAAAAATGAACCAAAATAAGTGAAACTTGTATTTTGCATAACTTGAATAAATTTGAGTGTAAATGATTTGAACAATAATGAAATGATTTTATTTCTATCAATAAGTCCGTGACCTAATGAAAGTAATTCATACTTACTTTGATAGTAGAAGAAAGCCATACAAGCCTAACATGTATTTATCTGAAATACGCATTTATGCAAACTTGAAAATTACAGATTACGAGTATTTTATGCTAAAGAAAACTATAGACAATCACACAAATACTGTAATAACTCTTATATTGAATAACAATTCTCTCGAGTACTGAATTTGTATGACATAATTTTACACATCCATGTCATGCACAATAAGCTACAACACCCTTAAGTCGGGAAGGGCTGTAAGAATTGACTCAAATCGTGACATATTAATAACTTTTGAGATGGCATTTAATTTTATGGCACATTTTAATTTCAGTCTAAACTTGTCAACCGATCCATAAAGTCTTGAGGTTTAGGCTATAAATTTTGTCCTAAAATTGTTTTTAAATATAAAATTAAGACATCATACTATCGATTATACAAAACTATTATTCAAAAGGCGTTCATTTTTAGAGCAGATATACTATTGCTTTATCTGAAGCCATGTATAAAAATTTGATTGATTGCCGAATAATGTTAGGCTTATTTAACAAAATCATTTTTTAATTCTTCTTTGGTTCAAATAGTTTTTCAGCGCTTAAGCGATTTTACAGGAGATTAAATGGTTTTAACCTAATATTTAAATTTTGATTTATTTCACATGCTTCCAATTTATTTAAACTATAACAATAGATACCGAAGTTCTGACTTTAAGCACATTTTAATAGCACTCAACTTTCTATCAATAATTCATTTCTGAACTTTTCACTAACTTTTTTTATTAGACATTGAAATTTATTTAGGGCTCTATAAATCTTATTATTTGTTTGTTTTTTTATAACTATTTAAATATAGTTATTATGAATAAGACTTACAAATCAATGCCATTTAAGAAAATGTTAAAAATGTTATGAATTTAAAATTAAATTCAATTTCAAGTGTGAAATATTTACAACTTTTGATCATTAATCCTATAATTTTTCAATTAATGGAATGATATATTTTAAAATTTATTACAAAGAATTAGAGTATAGGTCGAGGAGAAAATGATTTAGAGATAAATATTTTTTAAACCCAGAAATATTTCGAAACCAAAAAAGTTCCGAAATAAAACTTCTGAAAATATTGTAATTAATCACTCACCTTATGAAGATTTCACGCTGGCTATAGTTATTGAAACTACTATTGAGTTAATTTATTGTGACATACAATCACTTAGCTATCAATGTATAACAATTTGGGTGTTGTACTCATTATTTCATTTTAAGGAAGTCATACTTTTTCAATAGACAAATATTTTAAGGAAGACTTTAATTAAATAATATGCAACTCATTAGTGAGAAATAAAGTAATTACTAATTTCATTTTATGCTGAGTTATGTACAAAAAATAGAAATTTATTTGTTTAAAAATTTACTTTTTGTTTAACATTTCTAAATCTCAGAGTTTTTATTAATTGGTTTTAGGAATTCAGTCGAATTGTCTGAATTTGTGACTTAAAAATTAGAGAAATATTAATTTGATATTAATTTGATAAACTATATGGCGATCGATCTGCAAAAAAACCCTTAGTTCAGACCCCCTTTTATAAAACAAGATATTTGTGTTTCTCAATGATATAGTTATGAACTCAAGTCACAAAACATTTTTGAGTTCAAACTTTTATCAATTGATAAAACTTAAAAAAACTATAAAATAGATAATAGGTATGTGTTTTCTTTTATTTACATATTATAAGTTTGACTCTTAATAATAGTTTTTTGAAGTTTTTCCAATTGATAAAAGTTTGAACTCAAAAATGTTTTGTGAGTTGAGTTCATAACTATATCATTGAGAAACACAGATATATTGTTTTATAAAAGGGGATCTGAACTAAGGGTTTTTTTACAGATCAATCGCCAATATATACTTAACAATTCTTAAAATTGCAAGTAGCATAACTGATCTCCTTTATTTTGAATTTAAACTATTTTTATATAAATGACATTCCCTCTATTTTTTATGTCGAATTTGACCAAAGTCCACCTGGAACTCTTAATGGCTATAATTAAATTCATAAATTCACTGAGGTATAATTCAGAGATGGGAAAGCTATAAAGTCCATGGGGGGGGAGGTGCTATTTCTAAAAGATTTTTTACCTTGGTCCCCCCTACCATGGTAAAAATCCAAAAATCCATGGGGGGGGTTCACACCCCCTTCCCCATCTCTGGTATAATTCCCACTCAACCACAAATCTTGTTGTGCCACTGATAATGTTTGTTAACATACATATTATCTCATAAGCTATTTTAAAAACACCTATTGCTGTCACATATTGATTAAACATTCTATTTATAACAGATTCACTGTTAATATTTTTAATATAACTATGGTAAACATTAATCAAAAATATAAATAATCCGTCAACTATTTGTATAATTGGAATTCCTGGTGCATTCGCACAGCTCTTGATGTACGCATAACCTAAAAATTGACTTACAAATTTAGTTTTATGTGGGGAAGTTTTATGAGAGCTTACCCATTGTTATCTGCGTTAGTGGTAACATAAAATTTAATGCAATGTAAATAAATAGTGTGACTGAAATCGATAATAAATATTTTTTTAATAATTAAAAAAAATTTTTAGTTTATAAGCTGAATTCTTTATTACTCAAATTGATGCGTCTGCTTGATGGAGGCCGCACATCACCAGTGAAATATCTTGATGATCTATCAGTCGATTCTCTTATTGGGCTCTCGATTTCAGAGTTGAGATTCTCTGCCTCATTATTTACTAGTGTGCCTTCATTCATAATGTCTATTGTGCACTGCTCTCGCCCTTCAAAAAATTTATTTTTTAGAAATATATTAAAATTAGATTTTTTTATTTCAAGTTATTTTATATTGTATAATTTATAGAATACTAAATGTTAATGTATAACCTACCTGTATACAGAGTCAGTAACTATCAGCAGCCAAACTATTTTAATTTTTTTAAATTAACTAATTTGAGACACTCTTTTATGTCTATAGAATAAAAATATGTAATGCTAAATATTTTTTTATAAAAGCTGGTTGCCTCGGTGCCTCCGTATCTATTTGTGGGAAGCCTCTACAATTACAAGTGAAATACACATTGAGCCTAGTTATAAGCTCTTTATGATAAAATAAATAGTAATTTTATAAATAACTTTATTTTTAACTATTTTAAAATAAATATATATTTAATTTTAGCACAAATTAAATGAAATTTAAAATAATTTAATTAAGATATTTACTCAATTATATGAGTAATGTATTAATTTTGAAGAATTAAGCAGATGGTCAAATATTTGAGCAATTTCTGACAATTGTTCTTTAATGGAAGTATATAATATTTTATACCATTGAACGCAACTTAGCCTATATAACTACTTGCTATTTGTTAAGGATAAATTGTTACGATCTTAAAATAATCTAAATGGTATCCTTTTTTAAATAAACCTATTTTCATTTCTTTATTCAACAAAAAAAATATTCAAATAAATTTTCTTAGGATCATTTATAAAAAAAATTATCAAGTAAAATTTTTTGCTTTTCGGATCAACATAATTTTAATGAGATTCAATACACATTGTGTAAGCTTTAAATTTATTATAAGTTAGAAAGTAGCATCCTCAACATTCAAAATTTTGAATGCTCTTGCCTAATCTGCTTTACATGTCTTCCAACACACATTTTTATCCTAAATTTGATTAATTTCTCTAATATTTTTGATACTATAATTCGTAATTATAATCTTAATTATTTAATAAAAATTTCTTAAAATAAATTTTTGATTGAATTTTATTGTTTTGTAATTTATAACTTTGCTGTAGTGTATGGTGTTGAACAATAAATTCTTTTGATATCATAATCTAATACTAAAGATAATATAAGTGACTCATTTGAAAATTTGCAATTATGTTGAAAATGTTGCATTTAAAGACAGCAATGTCATTATTACATTCTTCATTCTTCAAAATGTAGTCTGCGAAGTCGATACATGACAATTGAAAGTTAGATTTTATACATGTTTCAGCTTTAACTAAATCAACGCTCATTATACTTCTTTTATCTCTCCATAACTTCTTCATTAAGCTAATTAGTCTTTTAACATAGGATCCGGACGTTTCACCGACAACAATTTAATGTGGGAATGATTTTTTCGTTTCTTAAATTGAATTTTAGTGAAATTAGACTTCATTTATATGTAAATTAAACCGAGAATTTCGAATATGAAAGAGAATTTTGTTTAAAACTAATAGTTTTTAAGATTTTTGTAGAAACGCAAAAATTTTTACAATAAAAATTCAGTTGAATTGAAATGTCTCAAAAATGATTAGTTTTAGACAAAAATCTCTTTTATATTCGCGGTGAAACTTCCCAGACCAACCTGTACTATCATTTCTATAGAAAATAAAGTACAGTATAAAAAAATTTCTGTTTTACTGCTTGAAAAAAATGCAAAATAAACTTATTTTACAGTCGATCAATACATACAAAAAACTTTGTGAATAATATCCCATTTTATAAAAACTTTATATTTTTTAAAAGTATTATAACATATGCTATATTTCTTGATTTTCTATATTGCGTAAGACTCACGCGAGTTGCGTGAGAGGTGGTCAGTCTGTTCATAATAAAAATGGGGGGACCCTTATATGATTTTTGAAAAAATTGTCAATTTTTTTATAGAATTTATTTGGTATATAAATCGAAAAATAATATATAATTTTAATGAAGCATAAAGTTCTACTTTTTATCTGATTCTTCACATTAACATTATCGTACTGTATACATAACATGCTATTGTAGGCGAAAAAGAAGCTCGCTTTTAAATAAGATACAAGTATAAATTTTCTTGTAATAAATTTTATTGAACCAATATAATAAAATTTTCCAATAGTTAAATAAAAAATTATTAAAAAATTGGATCTTATTAAAAACAAATAAAAAAATATTATGTTGAGTTTAATAACTGAACTTAACATTTAGTTACATACTGGTTAAGAACCGGTCACAAGATTCAATTTTGATATCAGATCAATTAAAGTTTGGATAATTTTTTATTATCTTCTGTTATACACTGAATTTTATTTCTTAAAGAAGAACATTTTTAGATTTTTCTAAAATTTTAAGTTAAATTCTTTTCAGGAGAACTTACTGTACTTTTGCCCAGAGTTAGTGTGTGATAAAGTGAGCTCCCCGTGAAAAAGGGTGTAAAATAACGAAATGACATACTCTACGTACAGTTTCCTGTATGAGTGCTATACAGTATAGACAACATGCACTTTGAAAATGTGACATACATACAGAGAGAAGGAGAGAATGACATTGTATTTATAGTAATATAGATTTATTATACGGGAGACACCTTCTCGGCTTGGGCTAACACTACTGTCCTATGGATTGTTGAAAAACAATGGAAAATTTGCAGTCATTGTAGTGTAAAGAGCATGACACCATTCAAATGAGCTATCCTGACTCTCTTTTTTAAAAGATAAAGGGTCTAAAATTTTTACAAAAATGGGCGTAGCTCGTGAACGTGTATGCGTGGTTAAAATTTTTTTATATTTCAATTTCGTTTGAAGAGCTCATTTGACTCATCCGGCGATTTTTATGGTGTATTTATGGTGTCGCGCGATGGTATCTATTTAGTATCTTTGAACCGTAATTTTTGACCTTTTGACCTTGTGTAACATTGAGCTTAGGTCTTGATTTATAATTAATTTTAGTGTAAACCCCATTTCTTTAGTCCCTCCCATTCTCGAGATATGAATTTTTAAATTATTTATTTTTATAATTATTATTTATTAAAGTCGTCTATCTCAAAACTTCACGAGTTAGATCGAAAGTTTCAATGTATAATTTATTCTGTAGGACGAATGGAAAAGAATCGATAATAGCAATAGGAGTATCTAGTCCTACGCCCAGACCAAATAAATATTTTCAGTTACAACTTTATAGCACTGAATTTATTTTCAAATTTGAGTGCTATAAAGTTGTATCTCAAAAATTAGAACTGAATAAATCAATGACACTATTGAATAACTTTTTGTCACTTTCAAAATTAAAATCTCTCTCCACACTCTATATGACCGGTACAATAAATTATTTATAATTCAAACGGTTTACTTGTAATAATGTCCCAAACTTTAAACTCAATTTTCTCAAAAGTGGCTTTTTTCGAGTTACAACATTACAGCACTCACACCACGATATATTGATTCTCACCTTACAAACAATAAATTTTAAAAAAATATTTACTAAATTTCGACAATCACTACCCCATTCCTAAACACTATTTTCCTTAGAAAGATATATTGCAAGACAAATATGCAACTTTATTTCTTAAATTTCTAAAAACGGGAAAGCTACTTAAATTAATTATATAAATAGAACAGCGGTGATTGTGTATTTGGTCCTTGGATTGTAAAGTTTGCTTTCCTGTATAGCAGTTTTGTATTGCACTAAAACCTAACCCTTCATAGCGTTAAGTTTAGGTTAGGTTTTTAGTGTATTACACATCTGCTATACAGGAAAGCAAACTTTACAATCCAAAGACCAAATACACAACAGCTACGTAATTAAACATTTTATGCTTAAAAAATTCAAAACAATAACTGACAAAAAACAAAACACTAAAAATGAAAAGTAGTCTTTATTGGTATGCATTAAAATTGTTTATTGGCATTTAAACGTTCAATTTTTAATACGAAACTTAGGATTACAACAGATTATGCGAATATATCATAATTTTCATGTTTATAAAATTTAATTTCATTTAATTTGTAATAAATATATAAATATAAAAAATTAAATAATTTTCGAAATAATCCGTGTTTTTACTAACAGTATTAATATCCTCCGCCTTATTAACCTATACGACCTCCACGACCTCCACGACCTCTATCATTATAATCACCGCGACCTCCGCGACCTCCACGACCTCTATCATTATAATCACCGCGACCTCCGCGACCTCCACGACCTCTATCTCCTATACCACCGCGACCTCCACGACCTCCATAGTTTTGTGCGTTAACTTCAGCTACGGCTAAAAATTACATAAAACACAATATATTTTAATCTAAATATAAAATTTGAAAAATTAAACTTTTATGCACATAAGTCAATTTTTTGCTACAATTAAACTATTCATACCAACAATAAGTAGGCAAATTGCAAAAATTACAAAGATTTTGTTCATTTTTATGTTCAGTTGTGTTTTAATAAAATTTCAAACTTTAAGCTTAAAAATTAATTAATAGTTTCAATTGTTTGCAGCTTTGTATTTATACGGATTAAACAGGATAGAGATCTTCCTTCTTTTTTTTAAATAAATGTGAAATTGAAATTTATCGATAAAGTAGAGGTTTATTAAAATAACAGTTTTCCTGTATAAGTAGTTGTTATTATCCTTAATTTAATGCCATGTTTGTTAAAATAGTATTTGAATTGCGTTTGTGTACCTGTATATTAATTTCTTATGGGCAAAAAATCTGTTTAAAATATTTTTTGAGCAAATGATTGCTCAGTTTATATTTTATTTTCTTTAGGATAAGTTGAACAATGATATGAAACTTCAAATCAACCAAAATATGATTTTACATGTAAGTGGGTTTAAAAAGAGCTTTACTTTCAATAAATATAAAATTCTGTGAAATTCAGGATAGATATCCTTTACATTTTTTTAAATAAACGCTAATTTTTACTTTTATCTTATTCGTTGGAAATATTTAGCAATTTAAGCGACAATAGGAAAGTAGAGGTTTTTTGCGTCCACTACATTTTGCGAATATTTTGCAAAATAACACTATTTTTCTTTGGAAGTAAAATACATTTACTTTAAAAATATATTTCTTTTTGTTTCCACTTTCTGGCAAAAATCTACTTAAGATATATTTTTATTAAGGGATAGTGATAACAAAATACATTATGCAGTATTATTTCGCCATGTATGAACTGGTGTATTTTTGTAATAAATGTGCTTTCTAAATTATAGGTTTAAAATACGTTATTAATTAAACTTAAATAATTTTTACAAAAATGAACTCTATGAAAATTCTCAAATTTTTGCCTAAACAAGTTTCAAGTACCTTTGATAAAAAAAATATTAAAAAAATAAAATTTATATATAATTTTTGCATAAATTTCTTGCAATTAATAAATCATTTCATGAATTTCGTAATAAGATGTATAATAAAATAAACTGTATATAAATGATCTTTCACTTCTAGTGACTTTTCAAAGAACATTATCAAAAAATAGCTATTTTTACATTAAATTAGACATTTGTGTTTTTATGGTTAAATGAAAGCTTATCCTAGGCTTCATAGATCCCAATAAAATTAACCTGAAATCCTGTCGGGAAATCCTGATATTGAATTTAAAAAATTTTTTTTATAATGGGCTCTATAAGAGAAATATTCAACTTTAAAAATTATTTTGGGCACTTTCTCGTCTGAATAATGGAGCATATATGGGCTCATTTTAAAGCTCTTGACATGAACATTATTTTTAAATCTTAATATCTCATGTGAATCCCATGCAACACGTGATATTGACTAAGACACGCCCATCAAAATAAATTGAGCCACGCCCATTAAATTTATTCTATCTTGTAGAGAATTTGATGCTGAATAAGAATATGAAAGTTTTTTTTCAATATATATAATATGGGCAGAGCTAGAGCTGTTCAAATATTAAATTTTCAGAAACTTGAAAAGCTGTAGCTTCACCCCTATTAGAGATATTCAAATGAAATTTTTGTATTCTTATTCAGCATTAAATATTCTACATGTAAGATTAAAATTTGGTGGGCGTTGCCCAAAAATTAAAGTGGGCGTTTGTTAATTAAAAAATTCTGAGCACGCCCACCAAATTTTAATCTTACGACTTGAGTCTCGAGGCTAAGATTTTTTCGAGACTCGAGAAGTTCATCTCACAAAAATGCCAGCCTCTAATTTATAGGTAATTTTTAAACTTTTCATATGTTTAACTGTATTGAAAGAGACAAAAAATTTAATTCAAAAGTTAAATTTTTAAACTGCTATTAAATTTATTAAAAAATTTTATTAAAAATTCAATAACAAACAACTCTACTCAAACTTGAAATTCAATATGAAATCTTGTTTATTGACTGAGTTCAACAAAAGCATATCTTTGTTACTTTGAATAAAAGTCACGCCTAGACTTTTGCAACTGTTTTACTTAATTATATTTATTTTAATTATAATTAGGGTGACCAGGTCAAACTGATTCCAAATCTGGATAAATTAAAACATCAAAGGGGGGACCAAAGGATAATTTTTTGATAAATTTTTAATTTCAGAAAAACACAAAGGGGGACCAAGCATTTGATTTTTAAAAATAACCCAAGAACTGGACAGTCCAGCTTAAAACTGGACGTCTGGCCACTCTAATTATATTCCAGTTCTGAATCCCGTTATTATTGCTTTAAATAGAAGTCATATGAGTTGACTCAATGTATTTGTATTACATCATTTAGCTTTTGTTAATTCAATTAAGACAAATATTGTGCGCATTCTTGAACGGGCCCAACAAACTAGTTTTAATAAATGCCATAACTTTTTGATATGCATTAATATTAATCACCTTATTATGCCAGTGGAAAGGGATCAGGCCAGTGAAGTCGAAAGTTGTCAGATCCCTGATCGAAAGTTCCAACCTCGGACTTCTTTTTACTGTGCAGATGTGCAGAATGCATGTCCAGTGTTTACGAACAATAAAGGCCCGTAGCGTTAGCCTATGTAAAAATGGTAAAAATTTGAACCTAACTGGTCAAATGTGAGATCTCCTGCAAAGGAGTTGACCAGAAAAATGTTATGTTATGCTTGGTTGAATAGAGTTTATTATAATATTATCCTCGAAAGTAAAGCACACTTTTAGTAAGATATATACTTTGCTGTAAGTCTTGTTTATTAGTGAATTATTATTAGTTTAACAGTGAATAAAAATTTACTTTCAATTGAAAATAATATTTAAAATTTAACTCTTCACAAACCGAATGAAAAATAGTAAAAAATCAAATCACAATATGAAACGTGAGTTTCAAGTTCTAATCAAAATATGAATTGAAATAAAGTTTAAATTAATTCAGAAATCATGCGTTTGTTTGCTATTTTTGAGAAATAAACAATTATAGTATATTAAAGTTGAGTTATCGCTTCTCATTATTTATCTTATCATTTATCGTGCATTTGTAATAATTGAAGTTCAAATATTTTTTTATTATCTGTCCTAAAATCACGTTACACACTGTAGTATACAGAGTACATATTAAAAGTGTGCTTTACTTTTAAGTATAATAGTATATAAAATGTGAACTATTCCACAATGATTTCTATTTTTATAATGCTTTTTGCTTATTATTATTAAATGAAAAATCAATGAATTAATGATTAACTTTTGAGTTTAGTATTCATCTAAATATTATAAGTTAAGAAACTAATTAAGAATCTATGAGAAAATTGACTCTTGAAAAGTAATTTATATTGAATACAGTTTAAATACTTTTAACGTATAAATAATTAACCTCAAAACGAAAACATTACTTTTTTATATAATAACTAAAGAGGCAATTTATTGGGAAAACCAACTTTTTTACTTGTGGTCCTATCTTAGGGAATATAAGTTTTAAGCACGAATTAGGTAATAACTAATTAAATAAAGCATACTTTATTTTCGGTTAAATCCCTATTTTCAACA